>APFE030447820.1:140322-159496 GCA_000404065.3 Pinus taeda | reverse complement strand
AAGGCGTCCCCTTGAAGCCAAAACAACTCTGATACCAAATGTAGGTTTTAACCTCGTACAGAAATTACCTGCATACGAATCCTAAATCACAAGAAAAATAAAAATGCGAGAGCATAACACATAAAACACATATACATAGAGATTCCCCACTGGATCCCAAAACCAAGATTACCAACTTGATTTTTCATTATGTTCCTTTCAATGTTACAATACATATTTATACATGCTGAAGCATCCAATACCATGGACCGAAACCCATCGCGTCCAAAAAACATGTGTGAAAATCATGCACAAAACCATAGGTGGGTCCGTCCAACCTAACATAGGGTCCAAAACCAAAATTTTCTCAGGCGCTGCCCCAGACCCCATAAAGTGGGGTTACGGGTACCCCTCAAACCCCTTATTAACTATGTGGAAAGAATATAACACAACCCAACACTTTTGTTGTTCCTCCCAATCATTTCCGGGCTGGATATTAAGAGAGTTGTCAAGCCTGGGAAGTTGATTCCAAGCGTCTGTCCAGAAGCGTGTTGTGTTACCACCTCTAATCTCCCAAAAACTATGATGTTGGATCAGGGAAAAGTGTTGACTGGCCGCATTCCACGTCAACGATCCTTTCTCAATAGGGGTGAATCTGATTAGCTGCTCCATTGGTTTGTGGTTGGCATATTTGTCTCTCCAGATGAACCCCGAGGGCTTGTTTGGTGCTGTGATCCATTGCCACCAGATTCTCGCGGCCATGATTTCATTGCTGTGACTTGGGTCTCTCAGGCCTGACCCGCCTTTTTCCTTGGGTTTGCATGCAATATTCCAATTGACAAGGGCCCATTTACGATTAGTTCCATGAGTTCCCCACAAGAAGTTGCGCTGAATATCTCTGATTCTTTTGAGAGCCCATTTAGGCGCTCCAAGGATTGAGAAGAGATAGAGGGGCATTGCCTGAAGCACTGCTTTGATGAGAACTACCCTACTAGCTATGTTCAGAGCTCTAAAAGTCCATGAGGAGAGGCGGGATTCCAGCCTCTCTAGGAGTTTGCGCCAAGAGGCGATATTCATAATTTATTATGTCATAAGTCATTTTCAATTTTAATATCATATATATAAATAAATCTATTTGGATCCTCGCTGTATTAGAAAATAAAATTGTATTATTATTTAATTAAAATTAATATAAATTTGGAATTTTAATAATTAAAAATATCGAGGATACATTTACACTATAATTAAATTGGTAGATATTGATAAAAAAGATTTTGAATATATAGAGGGGAATGAGGTTAAATAGTTATTTGGTAAACATTTACATTTCAATCAATTAGTAAATATTAATATGTAATAATGTAAAAATAAATTGATAGTTAAATTAAAAAATAATAAAATATAAAATCTATATATTCTTTTTTTATATTGTCTTTAATTAAAATTTTAATTTTATATTTATTTATAAAATTATATAATGTTTATCTTGATATTATTTTATTGGAAATTTGAGTTATTGTAATAAGATTTTATTTGTGATAGAAAATATTTTATCTGTGATAGTAATATTTATATTCTATATATATATTTATATAATATTTATATATTTTTTTTTTTTTTAAACTTAACTTATATTTTTTTAAAGTTTGGCAGGAATATGTCCAATATATCTCACTCATCATGGTGGGAAATTGAACTAGGGGAATTGAATTAGTGACTTTACATCTAAGAGTGATCTACCATAACACCACATTGAATAAGTGACTTCACATCAAAGAGTGACGTAACATATAACCCCATCACCATCTATCCAAAACTCCATAAACCTTGCTTTAAAATGATTTCAAAACATTTACTTTATCAATTATCAACAACTATTACAATATCTTTATATGCATTTCTTTATACATTTCTTTAAATACACCTTTAATATTTTTAAAAAATTATTAATCCTCATAAAAGAATATGAAGAGTATATTTCTACTCGCATGTTTCCGTCAGTGTGTTAAATTGAATGCTATCAGAGGCGCTCCAAAGCCGAAGATAATGTGTGATTGTTGTAGAGATGTGTTTTTCTCAATAATAATAATAATATGTTAATTTTATTGAAAATAAGTAATAAGAATAATAAATTTATTGGATTTAATGAATGATATTGAAAATTTTGTTTTAATTTTGTAATTTTCTTTTCTTTCAAATAAATTATATAAAATTTTATAGTGATTATTATATTTGAGATTTTTATTTAAATTTAATTAGTAAATATATCATTCTTTATATATATATAACCAATCAAGAACTGATGCATATATTATTAAAAAATTAAATAGAAAAAAATATAAATTATATTAGGAGAAATGTTGAACTATATAATAAAATATAATATTTTTTAAATATAAAAATCTCCAAATTTATTAAATATAAATAATATTATTAAAATATTATATTAGATATCTATCTTCGATTATTAGTATAGGAAAATAAATTTAGTGATAAACTATTTCTTAAACAGTTACATCTGTATTTTCAGAAATGCTTTTATTTCAACGATATAATCCTTTCATAAACTTAATATATTGGAGTTACCATTGCCCTATGTCTCACATATTTTTTGAAATACTAAAAGATTTCTTTTTCATGAAACACTATTTAGTTTTAATATAAAAAAAAATTAAATAAAAATGTTGATAAATTTTATAGAAAACGTTATAATTCCTTTTTGAAAATTGGTATAAGTAAATGTCAAGTTTATCTAAAAATAAGTAATACATATTTTTAATTTTACATTTGTGTTTTTTAACATTTTCTTTAGTAACTACACTAAATTTTTTAATATATTAAATTTAGATTATATTAAATTAATTAAATAATAAACAATGTATTCATATTCCTCGTATTCAATTAAATTCCTACATTTAACTTCTTGTTTCAGAAAGACAACAAAAAGAAAAAAGAACTTTTATAATAACTTTAACTCTTATTGTCTAAATATTTGGGGCACAAAACACAACTTAAAACATATTTAACAATTTAGTAAAGATTGAGGAAACGGATCACAGTTTAAGACCTATTTAACGATTTAGTGATAAACTGGTCCCCACTTGAACATTTTACATACACAAAAACCGCCCTTCTAGAAGAAAAGCCTCTCCCCTTTCTTTGAAGTAAATTTGACACCACCCGCGTCTAAATCGGATATTAGTGGAGGCCGCCATTAGCTAACGTAGCTAATGAGCAAAAGCATGAGACCGCGGCTATGATATGTGATGGATGCCCTATGATCGAGCCCGCTGCCAATTTAGGTCTGCAATGTTGTGAAGTCGATGGTAACTGTGGCACGATAGAAATTACAGAAAAACCTCTCGACCGAAAGAGGAGCCAGGAGTGTCGGAAATAAGTACAAGGGCGATGACCCCACATGCACATTACCCCACTCGAAATCCCTAACCCTAACCCGCTTTTGAAAGCTACTCTCAGTCATAAACACTGAGTTTCAAAAACCGCTATACATTGTGCTTTTCTCAGTAGACGCGCTGGTTTTGTCCCTTCGGTTCAGTCCTGTTACTTCGTTTCTGCTTCTGTGAAAGAGCGACAGGGAAGGTCTTTACGCTATGCAAGAATCGAATCCCTAGCCAATAGTATTGGGCTGGCTGATCGGATTCGGATATAGGACTGGCGAGGCTTTGTTGGGGACAGCCAAAAGTTTGAAACTGGATGTAAAGATCAGGGAAAGATTCAGAGAATTCGGTGTAGCGATTTCAAGGACGTAGTCCTGGCAACCCGGTGGTCGGCGGGAAATGGGGCGATGGCGGAAATCGAACCAGGCGCCTATTTAGGGCCAGGGCCTGGGCATGTTTCTCGTCCAGTGCCCGGAAGTGGCCATGTTGATGGGCTCGAAACGAGGGACTTTGTTGTTTCTGAAGACGAGATCAGCGGCGGCGGCGAATTGAAGAAACGAAAGCGGGACAGCAACAACGATGCTGAGGGCAAGTCTCACCAAGGCGATATGGTGGAGGCAGAAACGAGCCGGAGGTCTCGGGGCAGGCCGTCGGGGTCCAAGAACAAGCCCAAGCCCCCGACAATTGTCCACCAGGAGAGCGGCAATGCTCTCAGAGCTCACGTACTGCAGATCGGTGACGGTTACAACGTAGCGGAGAGCTTGGCAATGTTCGCGCGCAAGCGGCACCGGGGACTCTCCATTCTCAGCGGAACGGGGATAGTGAATAACGTTACCCTGCGGCAACCGGCCACGGCTAGCGCATTCGTGACCTTGCACGGACGGTTCGAGATCTTAGCCCTTTCTGGGGCGTTTCTGCCGACGACTGAACTTTCCGGTGCTACAGGCCTCAGAATTTATCTCGCCAGTGGACAGGGACAAGTGGTGGGAGGGAGCGTCGTGGGCGCCCTAGTGGCCTTCGGCCCTATCGTGGTTATGGCTGCCACATACCGTGTAGCCCCTTATGATCGATTGCCCCTAGAGGACGGACGAGGAGCAGACCCCTATGCAGCTTCACCTTCCCGGAGGACATTTCCAATCATTCACTCTGGCGTCACTACAGCAGCAACAACGTATACCTGTTCCATCAAGCATGCCCGTTTTCAACATTCCCCCAAATCTGCTCCGCAATGGTCAACTGTCTAATGACATCTACGCCTCGACACAGCATCCCTGACCCCTATAATGATAAAAGTATCCTCATGTTCGTCTTTTTGACAGGTTCACTTAATAAATAAGGTCTTTCATAATTTTGTGTACGAATTATATTAGTTAGGGTTCCATGTGTATAAATTATGCTCAGACTTGCATATATTGTTCTATTCTGTTCAGGGCAAGTTATACCTTATTTGGGTTATAAATTCGGTTCTGATCATCTTTGTTCCGTTTCAGCTAGGAGATGTAAAACAATGGAGCGTTTCAGGTTTAATGTAGTCCACTTCTTTTGTTTTGCCAGCTTATTTTTGTTGTATAATTTTCTTCTCTGAACGAGTTCTCCCGTTCGGCTCAAAACGTGCTTGTTTAGGTTACTTCTCAATTTGTGTTTTGTTTTGTTCTAAGGCACCGAATTCGGAGTCCCTCAGGTGCCCTTTGCATGTCTTGACGCCCGTGCTAAAACCTTGAGTGTACTATTGCAGCTTCCTCTAACAAAGTCCAGGGCATGAGACCTGATGGTTATTGAAAAGATTATCAACACTCTACCCGAGGTGGGGTTTGAGGCCTTTCAGAAACAATATTTCATACATTGCAAATGTTTTCAGCAACCTCATGATGGAATTGAGGTGAGCGGCACTAAGCTTCTTATGCATTTCGTCACTTCAATGTCCGTGCAAGGAAACCATGCGACAAGACAGCAAAAAATTCGATCCAACGACAATCCATTCCTGCAAATTAGGATAAAGCATATTTCAGTGGGTTTTGGTTTGTCAATATGTTTTGGGCAACTTCATGGTGGCAAAACATTTTAGATGTACTATATTTGGTTTTGATGGATTAATTTTTTCGAAGGAAAACGAGGAAGGACCCGCCCTTCAAAGTGTTCACTCGCCAGGTATTTAATGGTTCTACGGCTGATTTTTGGTGCTGGAATACTTTTAGGGATTTGAAAACTCTATCCACCAATGAAATCCACCGTGGCTAATAAAATCTCTAGGCTGTTTGGGTTAGTAGAAAAGCATCCTATATTATAATTATATCATAGGTATTTATGCGAGAGAGTTTGGAAGGTGAAAACGAAATTAATATATTTATTAGTGTTCATGAATTAAACGGTAGTTTGAATATATTGAAATCATATAGATATTTGTAGGTTTAGTGTTAAGTTCGGTTCGTCCATAGTTATTGAGACGATGTTGTTTTTTTTATCTATCAAACTTTATAAATATTCATAATTTTTTTTCTTTATTACCAGTTTCAACATATTTCCATTCATATTAATTTGTTGTGTTTTCTTCTCATGTTTTTTTTGACCTAAAAATTGTTTTTAAGATAGTGTAATGTGCAAACCAAGGAGATAAATAAGTTTTGACATACACGTCCTGTAAATTGGTATGTAAGTTGCGCTGAGTTACTGGCAAAAATATTATTATCTATATAGACAATCACCATTAACAGTTTTCCATATTAATTTTTACATACAAATAATATTAGATGCACCTCTTTTAATAACAAATTTGAGCAAATAACTATCCAACCTGGAATACCAAGCGCTTGGGGCTTGTTTGAGACCATATAAGTTTTTTTTCAAATTGCAAACATAATCAGCTTGATCTCATGTTTGAAAACCCTTAGGCTGATTGATGTAGAGTTCTTCTTGCATATTTCCATTAAGAAGGCAGATTTTAACATCCATTTGAATTATCTTAAATTTCTTGAATCTAGCAAAATCCAAAAACATGTGAATTTCTTCTAATCAAGCAATGGGAGCAAAGGTCTCATCAAAATCTAAGCTTTCAATTTGTGCACAATAATTGCAAACTAACTTTTCTTTATTTCATACCATTTCACCATATTCATTCAATTGTCCCTTTTTTCAATTGAAGAAATTGTGTTTGGAGCAACTCTCAAGCATACATAGTCCTACCCAAGATTGGACCACAAGGCCTCTTGGGACCAAACTTCCCCACCTAACCATTGGACTACATCCATGGGACATTCAATTTGTTCCGAATGACCCACTTTATGACAATAACATTCTTATCTTCTCATCTTGGAACAAGCTCCCAAGTTTGATTTTTCTCGATCTTATCGACCTCTTCATTGAGGAACTTCTACCTATCGTCACCTTGCTTGGCCCAAGAAAAATTGTTTGATTCCATCATGAATAAAAAGCTACATGTGCTTGTATAGTGGGAATTAATAGTCTTCATATTGTGTGAACAATTGAATTTAAATCACTAACTATTTGGTTAGCTAGGTGATCCTTTTACACATACTTTGCAGGATCTTTAGATTGTGGAATCTGGATGGAGGAGTTCTTCAATATTTCAAGTTGAAAATGGCTCATTATGCTTCTCATCCTTGTTGAGTGGATCATTGGAACTAATATTTACTAGTCGATAGTCTTCACATTTAACGTGCTAATGAACTTTACCAGTAATAAAATCAACTATTATCTTTATATTATTGGTGTATTATCTATAACCTTCACTATTCTTAGAGTACCCAAGAAAAATACCTTCATCACCTATTACATTAAACTTACCAAGTTTTTAATCATTCTTTCTGGTCTAATTCTTGCCTCCAAATACTTTGAAATGGTTGACAATAGTAGGTTTTCCATATCAGAGCTCCTATGAGATTTTGTAAAAGTGTGCCTTGTTTAAAATCATCATTGTTATGTGAATAACATTAGCCCAAAATATATGTGGAATATTTCTTTCTCCCATCATGGCTCTAGCCAACTGGTGAATTACTTTATTTTCTCTCACTAATAACCCTTTGTTCTTTAGGTTAATGTATTGCTATCCATAAACTGGACTATTTTTAGACTTCATGACTAGAAATCCATGTTGGATTTGAGATGAATGTGAACAATAAAGTCAATGTTAGGTAACAAATAAAAAGTTATAAATTACAGGGGAAAGAAATGCTAGAGTTAAGAGATTTTTTCTTGGAAATCATTATTGGTGAATGAAATCGAAATAAACCTTCCCATAAATGACTCCTAAAAAACCCTAGGATACAATAAACAAGATTTACTAGGATGGGAGAGAAGGATATATTGAATCACTTAGTGATAGAAAAACACTAAATATGGGTGGAATAAACCATCGTGGGAGAAAAAGGCGACCTTTAAAGAAAAAGGAAGAACAATTTTTTTGAAAAAAGAGAAGAAATAAAACCTAAACAGTTGGGTTGGAAAACCCAAAAAAGCTGGACATAATCAAGAAAATCTACTATGTAGGAAAATTATAAAAAATACCATTCACGAATCAATGAGGTTGTTGATTCCATAAGAAGCAATCTCAACTCGGAAGGACCTAGTGGATCAATTCATGTTAAGAAGGATAGTGTTTTCCCCATATGCAGTTCCAGCCGTGGACACGGTTAGAACATTTGTGTGCCTTTCTATTATAAATATATTTACCAATTGTGGGTACATAAAGATAGTTTATTTATATTCATACTGATGAATAAATTGTAACATTTGTGTGCCTTTCTATTATAAATATATTTACCAATTGTGGGTACATAAAGATAGTTTATTTATATTCATACTGATGAATAAATTGTAACATTTGTGTGCCTTTCTATTATAAATATATTTACCAATTGTGGATACATAAAGATAGTTTATTTATATTCATATTGGTGAATAAATTGTAGTAGAGTGAAGACATACATGCGATAAATGAGTGTGCTTGATATTTTGATTTAGTCCCTTTCTTATCTATATACCTTTCATTTATTATTCAGGTTATTGCTCCTTTATGCATCCTGGAATGTTATCACTGCCACTCAGAGTAATTACTAGGAAATATTGGTGGTGGATGTTAATTGTTATCTAATTATGAAGATAATTCTTATATAGGATATAAATACTTCCTAAAAGGTGTGAAGGTTTGATTCATGGTGCAAAAACTTGAAGGTGGTGCAATAATAGAATTTGAGAGTAGATATACACTCTCTGCAGTTTATTTTTTACCTTTATATTACTCTGACAATATTACTCTGACAATATTGACAAATCTTATGATACAGATTCTTTTACTTTTTTATTACTCTTACAATATTGACAAATGTTATGATACAGATTCTTTGATAAGAGACATAGTGGAACCGATTTAATCAACCATCAGTGAGTTAGTCTAAGCTGTTAATATAGGAGTAGATTAGTATATCTATATATATAAAGATAACTGAGACAGGCTCAAATAGAGTGTGTAGGGACTCCAAACGTGAGACATGGCTCAGAAAACAAGCTATTAGAATTCTGGAAAAAATTGTAATCATTAAAAAAAAATCACAATACAAAAACACTAACATATAGTTTTTAAATGAGAAACACATTGAAACTGAATATTATTGCTATGAGGCATTAAAGAACCAAATAAGAACACAAATTCTCTATCACATTAATAAACATATGATTTCACATATTCATTTCTTTTCACTATAAGATTTGAGAATTAAAGCAGCAACCTGAGAATGGTAAACAAAACGTGTCTACGTGGCATAACTAACAAAAAAATTGACAGGTTGAGGAAAAATCTTAATTCAATGCCTATCTGACATTATTTAGCGTAATTGATAAAAAAAATAGAGAATCAAAGAATAGTTGGAAATATAACGGGAAATCCGTAAGCTATTGGATTTTGGTCTGACGCCAGAACACTACACTGTTGGACAGAAGAGTGAATCGAAATAGGGTAAATGTGAATGGAAACAAGGTAGGAAATGTTTCGCTACCATTACAAATTCAAATAAGTCAGCAAAATATATGGAACGAGACTCTGAAGCGTAAAAACATCTACTAAGTCATGCACGACAGTTACACACATGTATCGAGAATAGTGGAGTCCATGTTTTATGTTAACTACTAACACCGTAACTGAACAATTAAGCAGTCTATAGAATTGTCAATTATAAATATGGGCTGGGAAATAAAACATTACTACTATTAGGAAATAGGGAAGAAGAAATTTTCTACCCTATATGAGGACTTTACAAAAAAATAATTAGCATTTGCACTAGATGTTGCAAAGGAAATGCCCTAAGGCATAAATTGAAGAAAGCAAATAGAGCAAAAAATAATTTGATAAAGAATAAGAATATATTGAACACTCAAATCAATGCCCCATTAACTAGAACTACTTAGTAGACATTCCATACAAAATGGGCATATGATCCAAGAACATTGGTGCATAAGAGAGCCAATTAGTGAGGTAGCATAAGTATAAATGGTTTCATATATTAAAATCCACAGGTCTAACAAATCTTTCTTAGCCATTTAAGATATAGAAGCTATCTTGTTAAGCCATTTAAAATATAGAAGCTTCAAAACCTTTGTGTATGAGCTATTGTCAAAGGACTGCCCTTGTCCTTTGACAGCTAGAGTATTTACTCAGAACTTGTAGCTCCAGTGCAAACTCAATTAAGAAGTGAAATATAACGAGGGGTATTTGCAACACAAATTTAATCAATCCATTTAATCACTAATGTTGTAAATAGATAGAAAGGAACCCTCATAAGTCGTAGCTCACAAAGTTATCAAGCTCCACAGCAATCATATCCGTGAAAATGCTATAAATCTTTCTGTTTTGAGATATAGATGTTAGTTTGTAACAGAAATTATACTTACTTCCTGTAAGAATCAACAACCCCTTTTCTTTCTGAGCACTTGAAGCCCATGGACTCGAAGAAATCAAGCACAGATTCTTGAGGTCCTTGATAAGGTCTGTGGATCTTATGGATATCTTGACGAAGCAGATGCCCTTATGGTGAATATGGAAGAGCTTCATTTCTTGCCTGACACGAGGACGTATAACACTCTTATAGCATTGCATGCTCAAAATGGCAATATTGATAAAGCATTTTCTTACTTCACAAATATGAAGGAAGCAGGGCTCATTCCTGATACTGTGGGTTGTCGAACTATTTTATATGCATTTTGTATTAGACACATGGTCAGTGAAGTAGAAGTTGTTGTCAGGGAGATGGATGGATTGGGCGTTCATGTGGATGAGTACTCCAAATCAACTATTATTAGGATGTATATAGATCTGGGGATGCTTGAGAAAGCATGGGCATGGTTTGAAAGGTTCCATCTTGCTGGAGGAGTGAGCTGTGAATGTTATGCTGCCAATATTGATGCATATGGGGAACAGGGTTATTGGTTAGAAGCTGAAAAGGTGTTTAAGTGCAGTCAAGAAAGAGGCGAGGGTCAAAATGTATTAGAATTTAATGTCATGATCATGGCCTATGGGATTGCAAAAGTCCATGACAAGGTTTTGAAGTTGTTTGAAAGAATGCAAGTTCAAGGGGTTTTGCCTCACAGATGTACATATGCTTTTGTCATTCAGACATTTGCAAGTTCAGGACTTCTAGATGAATCAAAACACTTTATTACCAAAATGCACGAAGCAGGGTTTGTGCCTAACTGTTCATCATTTTGTGTTGTTATTGCCGCCTATGGAAGATTGGGTCGAGTTGCAGAGGCAGAGAAGATGTTTGAAAAGATGGTTAACGCAGGTGTGGAGCCAGAAGTTTTTGTTTATGGTGCCTTGATAAATGCATTTGCTGAAGCTGGATGTGTGGAAGAAGCTGTACGTTACTTTCAAATAATGAAAAATGATGGTTTTGTAGGGAACTCTGTGGTGTATAGTTCTTTGATTAAGGTTTATAGTAAACGTGGTTTTTTGAAGGAAGCACAAGAAACATACAAATGCATACAGAAATTGGGTGTTGAGCCAGATGCCTTTTTATCAGGCTGTATGCTTGACCTTTATGCTCGCACTGATATGGTGACTGAAGCACAAGAAGTATTCAAAGTCTTGAAGGAAAAGCAGTAGGGAAATGAATTTTCTTTTTCCATGATGTTGTCCTTATACAAAAAGAATGGAAGGCTTAATGAAGCCACTGAAATTGCAAAGGAAATGTTAGAATCGGGATTTCTTAATAACGTTCTTTCTTTTAATAATGTCATTAGCCTGTTCATTGCAGATGGAAGATTGAGAGAGGTTGCTGAAGTTTTTCATCAAATGTTAAAACTAAAGGCTTCACCCAATGAGAATACATACAAAACACTGGGCATTCTTCTGAAGAGAGGAGGCATTCCAAGAGAGGCAGTAGAGCAGCTCAATGTTGCACGTAAAAGTGGGCTTCCACATGGTATTCAGGCCTTGAGAATGACAATCGTTTCTGCAGTGGGGATGCATGTTGAAGCTTTGGAAGCTTGTGATGAACTGAGAGCTTCTAGGTTGGATTTTGATGTGTCTTCTTACAATGCTGTTATATATGCACTTGGTAGTGCTGGGAGGATTAATGAAGCTTACAACATGTTCATGATCATGCAAGCCAAAGGTCTTGAACTAGATACAATTACTTATGCATGTATGACAATTAGCTATGGGAAGCTAGGGTTGGTAGACGGTGTTAGGAGAATGTTTTACAAAATGAAACAGAAGGGTTTTCAGCCAAACGAATTCACGTTAAAGGCAGTTATATAGATGCATATAAAAGTGCTCGGAAGTTTTCTTTAGCCAGATTTGTTACCCAGGAGAGGGAGTTCATGCATCAGTTGCAAGATCATGATCACATTATATAAGATTATGCAGATCTGGTTTCGAGCTCCATTTCATGCGCAAAGCTTTTAAAAGGAAGCTGGCATATCCTGTATTCATGCTGTTGTGTCTTTTAACATTTTGTAAAATTGTAACAGGTTATTTTTTTTTTGGAAATTTAAATCTATGTTCCTTGTATAGAGAAATTGTGAATAAAAGGGTACTAGTAGTTCTTTTAGTGTATAACAAAAATGCAAATAAAAAGATATTGGTCATTCCCTCCTCCAATATAAATTAAGGCTTTGAAAACAGAGGAACATTTGCACATCTTATCTTGACATAGATAGTGTTCCAGTGTTAAATATCTGCTAACTGATCTCATTGCAGGTTGCAGAGATTAAGGATCAAGATATAGTGGTTATATGCGCTCGTTATAATGGAAAAATCTCACAATAATGGTCTTGTATTTCTATAACTCTGTTCTTGACATATTTAGGAACCTGCAGTTTCATGGCAATCTCCAAATTATTCTCTAGAATAGAGGTGAAATGAAGTCCATCTTTCTATATCGGTCAGGGGGTGACGGCATCAGTTCAATGGTGAGGGTGGAAATCTGGGCAGAGTTATAGGCTCTTGGAATTGCCTGGAGGTGCAGAGGAAGAAAGAGACACAAAGAGAATCCTATAATTTGGGTGCAGAGAAAAGAGAGAACCATACAATTGGGTTGTAGAGAAAGAAGTGAAGGAAATGGTAGTCATTGTGTGCATTTGTGTGTTGCTTTTATTGTCATTTTATCAGAATGGGGTTTCAACTTCACAGGATAACTACCTTATAGGTTGTGGATCAAAAAGTAACACAACAATGGGTGGACGGATCTTCACTGCAGATACCCTTCCTATATATGTCAATTGCCACGAACGAAGGCATCTTTGCTAACACTACAAATTCCAATCTACAGCTTGTTGGTCTGTATTATATATTTATATAAACACTGCAAACACTTTATGCAGTGCACACACTTCATTTTTCTATGTAAATATTCTATTTTTGTATTTCTTTTTATGGGTGTAGAATGAAATATATGAAACTTCTGTGTTTTGTTATGTTTGTGAGTTCAATTTAAGAAACCTGCCATGACAGTTCGGATTATGGGTCTATCCTATAACATATTATATATAGATTTAATTCACTTCAATAAAAAATTTATTTACAAATAATAAATTCTAATTTGTATTTATTTTTATGGGTATAGAATGAAATATATGAAACTTCTGTGTTTTGTTATGTTTGTGAGTTCAATTTAAAAAACCTGTCATGACAGTTCGGATTATAAGTCTATCCTATAACATATTATATATAGATAAAATTCACTTCAATAAAAAATTTATTTACAAATGATAAATTGTAATTTGTGTGAATATATATATATATGCTCACGCTTGTGAAATGTGTATATATACATGTATAAAAACATCGCTGATTTTTTTCATTTATTCTTTATTTTTAATATAAAAAGAGAAAGTTTATCTTTATATTAAATATATGTTATAATATCTACTTGTGAATAGGTAAAATCTGTTTGTAAATGTATATATGTAGGACTTATGCGTTGTGGCAAGAGCTGCCAACCTTTGGACAAATTATCTGAGATCTGATATCAAGCGAGCTTCCTTTACACGAGAAGAAGAGTGGACTATTATTAGGTTGCAGGTAATTGTAGGAAATAGGTGATCAAACATACAAAAAGATGAATATTCCATAAAAATAGATAGCTTTTTATAGGAAGATGTAGATAACTTTTGTAAATATATGAAGTTCTTCTATGTTTACTAGAAAAAATTGAAACAACTTTAAACTTTAACCTAATTCATCACCAAAAAGTTCCTGTGAAAATCTACATCTTCCAAACATTTATTTATTTTGATTACCCTTGCAGATGGTCTCTGATAGCCTCACAGCTCCAACAGAGAACCAATAACGAAATCAAGAATTTTTGGAAAATAGATAACTTTTTATAAGAAAATATAGATAACTTTTGTAAATATCTGAAGTTCTTCTCTATTTACTAGAAAAAATTGAAATAACTTTAAACTTTAACCTAATTCATCACCAAAAAGTTCATGTGAAAATCTACATCTTCCAAACATTTATTTATTTTGATTACGCTTGCAAATGGTCTTTGATAGCCTCACATGCACCCAAACAAGAAGCCAAACCTACTGCTCCATATGGGTACGAGGCCTTGGCCGTCACGAGGCACAAGACACCATTGGAAAAGGAAAGACCTGAAGCAGAAGCTCAGATCTTGAGAGAATCGCTTGTCATGGCCTCTGATTCTGCCGCTGCTTACCACACCAATAACAGTACAGTGGAAACGTTCACAAACCCTAACGGCAATCCACCCACTGATTATGATATGGAATTCAGAAAATGGTAAGGCCTTCAGGAATAAGAATCATCATCTTAATGGACGACTCGATTCGATTTTATCATATGAAATTCCTTTGAATCAATGGATGAAATTGTTGCAATCCTCTAACATATAATCGTGTGGTTTACAAGATGAGAGGTAAGATGAGAGGTAAGCAGAGAGGGGAGTTGATTTTAGAGGAAACCTGACTTCTAAGCTGAAACGAGTCCGTTCTTCATGGTGCAACCCTCGACATGGTTCTTGAAGCACTTCCAATAAATGAATAAAACAGTTCTATACAGGCCTAGTAAGCCAAAAGCATCCTTGATCTGCCTGATTGATGCCAAAGTGGCACTGGTTCACTGGTGAGATCAACAGAGCGCCGAGAGAAACAAGGCCATTCAAAATCCTGGGTAGGGGTGAAGTGATGCAATAAATCCAGACGGTGCATTGTGTGGATCAAAGATGGACATTAATTTAAGCCCGTGTATGATATGCAACTCGAGTGTCTCAATCTCGAACATGCATAATTTAGCTTCACACAAATGGCCGAGGCATCAGATGTGGAAACTGGAAGTATGCAACTTCATACTTACGAACCTGGAAGGTGCATATTAGGCACCGGGATTGAATGACACTGTGTTAATTTAAATTCCAATTGATGAAATTGGTTTCATTTTTCATTTCAAATACCTTGACGGACATCATTCCACTCCCTTTTCATTCCACTCCAAAACTTTCGACTGCTCAAACAGAATCAGATTCCTTCTAACAAAGCTACATAACTCATCCCCAACTCAATGAGTTAACCTAAATTCAAAATATAACTATTCTTCCATACCAGATATCCACTCCAGAAATGTCCGGTGAAGACCATGTCTATGGGCTATATTGTGATATGTTAGCCCCTCAATTTGTTTTGCCCAGAACAATAAAATGTATATCTGAAAAAAACTTGAAATAAGAGATAAATCAGCTATACATTGTGCATCTTCTCCGCTAATATGACCCTGCTGACAGGAATAAAATGGCAATTTCTTTTTATCAGTCAAAATATGTATAAGCATACAGCCAGCTTAAGTTATTTCGCGTAGAGTTTTGAGCCTCTTAACTGTAAAGATGGTTTACATGAAAAGCTGTGAACGAAGAAAAGAAGAGTAAAGTTTGGAAAGAAATAACAAACCGTGGGCATTTTCCTATCATGCCCATCATCCTCAGTTATCACATGTATAAGCATACACCTAGCTAAAGTTATTTAGCTTAGAGTTTTGAGCCTCATAACCGTAAAGCATGCGTACATGAAAAGAAAATATGAATGAAGAAATGAAGATAAACTCAAAGTTTGGACAAAAGTGACAAACCTCAGGCATGATTCTATTATGCCCACCATCATCGTTCTGTAGAGTTTGGAGTCTTTCAAAGGAAACATCTAAAATGCTTCGTATAATAGGTATAGTATTATGATCACGATCTTCCACCAATGATCTTAAGTAATGAGGACCTTGCAACCCTGCTGCAGGATTGGGAACCATATCCAGTGGAGGAGCAAGAGACCCAGACAGCCGAGAAAAATTATTGCTTTATCGAGGCCTCAAAGAAGACACGGAGTCCTGTGCAAGACCAGAATTTGCCCTAGCAACTTGCATGCGTGGACTTTGTGGATGACGCCACGGAACAACTGTTCTTGAATTGGGAACTGAACCAGTAGATATTTGAGTTGTATATGTATTACCACTCATGTTTCTATTCATTGGAGTCCATGGATCATCATTTGACAGCCGGTTGTCAGCACCTCGCATATACCATCCTTGATTAGGTACTCCAGTGAGTAAAGGCTCCTTCAATTCGACTATCTTTCAGCCGCATTCTTCATCTGCTATCCACAAGCTGTCCACTAGTGTTCATTTATAGCTAGGTACATGCCGCCTGAGTCCAAGAAAAGGATCAGGTCAGGTTCAAGTCATGGGCAATTTTTGACGAATAGAGACCCCTAAAACCTGACTTCTAAGCTGAAACGAGTCCGTTCTTCATGGTGCAACCCTCGACATGGTTCTTGAAGCACTTCCAACAAACGAAAAAAAGGGTTCTACACAGGCCTGGTAAGCCAAAAGCATCCTTGATCTGCCTAATTGATGCCAAAGTGGCATTGGTTCACAGATGAGATCAACAGAGCGCTGAGAGAAACAAGGTCATTCAAAATCCCTTGCATATGGTCTCTGATAGCCTAGATGGTCTTTGATAGCCTCACAGCTCCTGTAGAGAACAGATAACGAAATCAAGAATTTTTGGAAAAAGAAAGACGTGAAGCAGAAGCTCAGAGAGAATCGCTTGTCATGGCCTCTGATTCTGCCGCTGGTTACCACACCAATAACAGTACAGTGGAAACGTTCACAAACCCTAACGGCAATCCACCCACACCCACTGATTATGATATGGAATTCAGAAAATGGTAAGGCCTTCAGAATAAGAATCATCATCTTAATTGACGAGTCGATTCGATTTTATCCTATGAAATTCTTTTGAATCAACAGCTCAAATTGTTACAATCGTCTAACATATAATCGTGTGGTTTACAAGATGACAAGTAAGCAGAGAGGAGAGTTGATTTCAGAGGGAAACGCCTTACGACATAAAAATAAGAGTGATATTATTAAGAGTACTCCACGGAAAGTAATCACACTTGATAAAATATCATATTATTTCAATTATACATAAACTTTTCCGTCCATGTAGCAATAAGAGGTCAAAAATAAGGGAATGTACCCGAGGGTTTATATTGATAGTGATGTTCGACTACCCCAAAGGGCCTCAGGTATTAGTGAAGATCTCATATACATTATACGTAATTGAAAATAAATAATACATGCCAAGTGGCGATGTTCAAATCATACTTCATTCCTCATAACAGTAGGACCTAGAATTTATCATCCATATAACTAAAAAGACAGGGAAATTGCGTCGTAAGAAGAATCCAAAATTATACATGGAGCAATGACCTGTAGCAATAAAAGTGTAGGGATCAAATGCTAGAATCTGACCTCGTTAGTTATAAATTCATTGAATTGAGTTACCGTCATACCCGCAATGATTAGGCCAGGCACGGTAATATGTCTCAGAATTGCCTGGAATATGATCATTGGGTACCTCTATGTGAGGAGGAAGAACAAAAGCATAGAACATTGAAATATACCTACGTGTAGAAAATATACCATCCACTTGACCCCTATAGTCTGTGATTTAAATATTAGTATTATTAAATAGCTCACGGTAGGTGAGATAGTTTGAAAAAGGAAAACCAAATGTAAAACTCAAACGAAAAAGAAAACCAATTGTAAAACTCAAAAGGGGCTAGCCCTAAGATAAATATAATTTAGAGAACGAATAAAGAACTAATATAATTATTGTGTTAAAAAAACGAGAAACTAATTTCAATTTACCTAACATTAGCACCTCTAGGAGGGACCCCTTCCCCTTTTCTCAGTAAAATTCAACTCTTTGTGGCATTGAAAACGCTGGAACAAGAATCCACTAACACCTCAGAATTGAAGAACTAGGAACACGGAATTAGTGAGTGGTCAAGCGAGACAAATTTCATAGAAGTAGGAAACTTTTTTCCTGTTCAAATGCTTTTGGAAGAATGTAATCACATTACCCAAAGAGGAGTCTCATGGGTATCGAACACCAATGTCACAACCTCACCGTTACCATAACAACACCATAATTCGAGTAGTGAGATTAAAAAAGACACAAACAAAGAAAACTAGGGGTTACTAAAACTCACATGTACAAAGCGTATACTAAGAGGGTTGTTTCAAAAAATTACCATGCATCCTATAGAGAACATCCCATAATTTAGAAGGACTATCACCAACATGGGGCTCTATTGAAAAAAAATTCTAGTGGTTAAAATTATATAGAGTGTTCTTGGTGGTAGACTCTAGGTGTGTCATACTCTTACTAGTTTTGAAAACCCTCATAATCGTATTAGTGGCACTGTCAGTGCTCAAATCCGCCTTAGGCTGAAATAAGGCAAGACTCAAGGCCACATCAAACCACGCTCAACCTCGTAGCTAACCCTACGAGGACACGAGAGGGCTCTCTCCCGGTCAAACTCGGCAAAAGATATTCGAAAAGGTTCGAGATGACCGAAGTGATGACTCATTTTAGGCTAGGTATTAAGTACAAAGAGTTTAGGATTGATTTTTTATGGTTTTGTTGAAATCAAGGGAAAGGCAATTTTGGGTGCGGGGATGAGGCACAGTTTTTGCAGAGGTCCACTTGGGGCAAGATAGGAAATTGTTTTTATGCCTTAAAGCAAGTGAGATGGAAATATCAGACCGGTGAGAGGCTAAGGAGAGCAAGGGGTCTCAAGGATTCTCCTTAAACTGAAGAAAACATAGAATATTAAACAAATTTAAAGGCAGAGCATGGGAGTTTCATGGATTCTACCTTAACACTTCATTTGCTCAATAAGAGAAGATTAAATAGAGATAATGGTGCACATATATAACTTACAAGAACTGAAAGAAACACACCATCAAGACATAAAGCCACATGGATCCCAAG
>APFE030447820.1:86520-140240 GCA_000404065.3 Pinus taeda | reverse complement strand
CTCTTCTAGGAGCTGTTTCAACCAATTCTAAACTGAGCACTACAAACTAGGCAATCAAAACAACTTGCCTCTATAAGCTAGGAAACCAATTCATTCATTAATTTTTTGCCATTTTATGAATGAATCTTCTAGAATAGGTAAAAAGTGTCATGTAAACATGAAATTACATCAATTACATCAAAGAGGATGAAAAATCCCACCAAAAGGTCAAAACTAGTCAATGCTGCGTTTTCCTGAGCTGAAGGTGCAAAACTAGCAAATTTTCCCAATGCATAGCACGCCATTTCTCTACGCATAACGCACCTTTCAGGCCACTTGTGAGGCACTTCCTGACATCCAAATGAGGCACAAGTGGGCTTGTTGGAAACTTTTGGATGTCTACTCTCCAGCCCAAGTGGAATTTCTCAATTTGGTGGCCATTTGCCCCTCCAAAATTGCAATCTCCCAAGACTGCTTTCTGTGTGTCCAAAAAGTGACAGAAGGTCATTTTTTGCTTGTTTTTTGACCTTTTGGGGGCTCAAATCTTCACAAAACTTCTTGGCAGTGGCTGAGCAAGTGTATTTTGTCATGAAAAATCCAAAAATGTTGAATTTTCGTGAAATGGACCTCCCCAACTTAAGGGTAGCAGGCAGCACGCTACGCGTTGAGGGCAAAAACCTGTTTTTGGCACAAAAATTCAAAATTGACCAAAATTGCTCCAAATTTCCTGAATTTTGAGCTGGAGGTGTATCATTGAGCACCATGCTCCTTCAAGGTGGCTTCAGCCAAAATCTGAAGTGGATCGGACCTTTTCCTCCGTTTTAGTGCCTTGGCCAATTGTCTTTTGAGTACCTTCATTTTTGCTTTGCACATGTGCATGTGGGCCCAATAATGATTTTTCATGTCACAGAGCATATCTTTGTCCCTGTTTGCCTTGGCTATCAACTTTTCTAAATGAGTGTTCACCCAAATGAGCATAGATTTCTGATCGATAGGTGTCAAATCACTGGGTCTCCTATGGGCCAATTCCCGGTCTTCACGAATCTTCCGCTGCTCATAAATTTCATGCTCATCTTCCAACCGTTTGTTGCGCTGCTCTAAGTAGTTAATCACCCATTTTTCCATCTGCAATTTCTTGTGCAGCGACTTATTCTCGGCCCTTTGCTCTCGGATGATATCCTTGAGCTCTGAGGCAAGAGAGCTAGCATCAATATCAATGACATTTGTGTCCTGACCTCTTGAAGGACCCTCATCAATCATGGGCCTCTTGCCCCTGTCCTGGACCTGAACCTGTGCTAAAGAAGATGGCGAGACCCCTTCCACATGATGTGGAGATATTACTCGTTGTGCCGATGAAGTCAACGAGACCCCTTCCACCTCGGGTGGAGATAGTACTCGTCATGCAGCTACAAATAAGGCTCTGGGGCCTTTCTGATATGTTACATATGATGGAGCATCAACATGCTCGGTCTCATGAATGTCAAACTGCTGTGAAGGCCCTCCCTCTTCATGGACAATCTCAGGAGGTGGGTGTGGCACCGTGAAGAAGTTGCGAGAAATGAAATCCTCCCATGGAATACCCTGCTATGCCAACTGATGCATCACTATGATCTCGATCAGTGCATAATGATATATACTTTTGAGTTGCTCTGCGTGGTTCTTCCTTTGCACTACGGGCATCATCTTTTCTATATTTTGGCACATGAAAAATGGAATGTTCATCATTCGTACCGGGGTAAAATGCATCAACAAACGGATATGGTACGAATATAAACGTGAAAATCTACCCTCACAAGTAAAATAGCGCATAATAAGCCTCATCAAGGGTGCATACTCCTCCCTTAGGAATCTGAAAGGAAAAACAGCAGTAAGGTGCCTCATGCATTCGGGTTTGATGTATGGTTGATAATGAAATTTGTCTAGAAGCTTGCGCTTGGTCCACTCTTCCACAACATTTGGTATCCCGATGGCTTGAGCAACAACCTTAGGTGATAGTGTGAAGTCCAGTCCTGCAAGGTTCACATGACCATTGTGCAAATGTAGGACAAACAAGCGGACTAATTCTCTGTGATGTTGAATTTGTGAGATCCTCTCACAATACTCAAGACATGATTGGTACCGAAAACAGGTCACTGCAAGTGGACAAGCTTGCAAATAAGCCAAAGAGATCGGCTCCTCCCTAACATGCCGACCACCTTTACCACCCTTGTGATGCCTCCTAGGCACTTCTACCTTCGATGTTGAATCACTGTCATAACTCTGCTCATAATCTGATTCGGTTTCTGACATGGTTTTGAAGACAGGATGACTGAAATGTATATGCTGACTATGCACACAATTGATTGTTGTTTGACTTTTTCAAATGCTGTTACCAAGGGGACATAAATACAAGGGAATTGTCAGGGAAAGGGAAACATGAGGGAATTAGGGGCAATGAAAATAACGAGGAATTTATGGAAGGGAAAGGACATAGGAAATTATGATATTGTAGGGTTTTGGGGTGAAGTAGATTTTGGGATTTTGTGAAGGGATATTATAGAATTTTATGGGAAATTTGAAGTCAAATGCTGGTGAATATGGGGGAAAAAAGAAGGATCAAAATGGGAAAAACTTGGGCAGCATATCACTTTGAAACCCTAGCAAACTTGGCCTTTAAATTCACACAGCAACTTAGGGTTTTTTGCTTTTAATTTTCATGGCATATTTGTCATATTTCTTTCACATTCATATTGCAAAAATAGAACCAGTCATGGAAAAGGAGCTTACTTGTATTTTTCTTGAGTTAAGAGAGGATTTGTGTGCTTGCTGGCAAGTTACAGGGTGAAAAACCTAATGCGTAGCGCACCTTGCCCAATGTGTAGCGCCCCTCTGACGCGTAGCGCACTTGTAAAATTACACTGAAAAAAGTTCCCTGATGCGTAGCGCCCCTCTGACGCGTAGCGCACTTGTAAAATTACACTGAAAAAAGTTCCCTGACACGTAGCGCGCCCCCAACGCGTAGTGCGCCCTTCGTGATGCGTACCACGCCCTTCCTGATGCGTAGCGCGCCTCTGAAACTGCCCACTTTGCTCAAGAACTTCTAAAATTGCCTTTGCAAGGTTTCACTTAGCTTGTGAGAGGCCAATGAGTTGCAAATGAAGAATGATGTGCTTTTATAGGCTTCCTTTAGATTTTCATTTGCCCAAAACCCACTTTATAATGTTTTGAGTATTAACACTTTTTGAATTAATTGGCTTTGACTTTTGGTTTCTTTTCTTTGAAAAATTGGTTGAAATGATGATTTCTTCTGAAAATTTTTGCAGGGATAGCTTCTAAGGTGCTTTGGCAAAGGAGACCAGGGTTGCACTTTGACATTTGGAGAGTTCGAAATTTTGAGAATTTTTACAAAAAATGAGAAAATGACCTTTGTTTTTCAAAAACAGAGTTTTGAAAACAAGGTGAAAATTTAGTTGTACAGTAGTGAGAATTGTTGAAATGATGCTTTATGAAGGACATCCCTCTAGCCTGCTGGTCCTTTATGACCTCTCAAGGCAAAAATTGACTCAACCTTAGACCTAAGACCTCAAAATTTAAAACAAGACAAATGACCCTTTGAAGATTTTATTCACTCAAACAAGCCTGAACCAGTAGTGCCAAACAGGAGGGGAATAAAAGACACAAACTCCTCCAATAGAGTTATGGCATGCCTAATGGAATGCAACATGATCACACTGATGGGACACCTAATTATGAAATGCAAAGAGCTTTGATCTCTGGTGGAGGGCTACTAGACCGACTCTAACAGGCACATTGCAAAATGAAAATGGTCATCTCGAACAGATGGATTATATTATTGAAATGAGTTACGGTACTAGGAGTCAATCCCAAGGAGATAAACAATTGTTGGATGGAACACTGTTAATCACCACCGTTAGGTGAGAACCAAGGTGACAAGGCACGTGAAGAGAACGTGATAATGGGTGAAGTCCCTTGTGATAGGATTCCATGTCTTGCCTCGGTACAAGAGGAGGTATCACCATACAAGCCATGAAAGTGAGTTAATGACCAACCCTACAACACCTACTTTAATATCACATAGCAACTTGTAATACATTGCATAAAAGCTTTATGTGTTAAAATATGAGTGTACATTAACAACCTTAGCTCCATTCTGAATATGCATTAGATGTTTGTTTAAATATTTCACATGGTAACTCGCTAGTGCATATGTAGGTTGAGGACCTTTACAAGAGATATGACCATAAATTATAATGAATAGGGTGAAAGTAAATACATGAAATACATATTCCTGAACAAATTTAACTCTCAATGTATAGGAATTACAATTTGTACTTTTGAAGTTAGCTAGGGGCACCCATTACACATTCCCAACTTTTTAATTTCCTTATTATTCTAATCAGTGGTATCAACTGTTATAATGAGCTTTATGTCAATTTCTGTATTAATTTTTTTTTGGAGGATTGTGGTTTGTGACATATGGTATCAAAGCCATGTTTGAAAACTAGGCTTGAAGGGAACCATCACACACATAGGTAGTTACGTGCAGAATTCAAAAGTTGATTCAAATATTCAAATGCTAATACTAGTTTGTGTTGACCGTAAGGTACTCAAGTGAAACAGGTTGCAGAATCGCTGGTTGTCCTACTCCAACTATAGTAGAAGGAGGGGGAATATATGTAGGGAGAAGGGAAAGTCCCACCAACAACACAATTTATGGATGTTACCAAAGCTCTATAGTATGATATATCCCATCTCAGAACCCAAAACGAATGTATGGCAAAAAGAAGTAAAGAGCAGGAAAGGATGATCAAAGAATTAACTAAAAAATATAGCCATAAAACAATAGAGACAAAAGAATTGAAAAGGAAGAATGGGGAGACAAATCTGAAAATTCTGGATATGGAGATGATTCAGATAAAACCTACCCAAAAACACAGAAAAAGAAGAAAAATATGGAGCTCCAAGGGGAGTTCAGACTAATAAAAACCCCTATCTTTGATGATGAAAAGGAGGAGGATTCTGAAACATGGCTTCTTAAAATGACAAAGTATTTCAAAGTTTATAAATATGAGAGAAATCTGAAGGTTATATTTTCCATTTATCAGTTGGAAGGAAAAGCTGCTAACTCATGGGAATAGGTCAAAATAGTACATATGTTGGAAGAAAAGACAATGTCCTGGGAGGAGTTCTAGAAACAATTTAAATCTTGATATCTGAACGAACAATATTGTGATGATAAATAGTGAAGGTACCGTTTCAAACCAATCTGTTTCTATCCTAATTGATCAAGAGGAAGGTTTAAGTTACATTTTTCCAAACATTGTGGAAAATGTAAAGTAAAAATTGAAAAATTTAAGACTACATGGTTAGTATAGTTCGCAACCAATACTAAGAGGAGAGTAGCTAGTGAAGTGGAACAATTTTGAATTAAGTTAAATGGACATTTCACATAAGTAAACTTAAATATGCTCCCTTTAGGGTCCTATGATGTGTATTGGCATGAACTAGTTGGAAAATTATGGAGTTGTTATAAATTGTTTCGAGAAAATTGTAAGCTATGTAAGTCAAGGGGGTCAAACTTAGTTAATTAAAGGAATATCCAAACCAGTAACAATTAGACATATTTCAGTTGTACAAGTTAAAACGATTGCACGAAAAGGGTGTCAATTATTTGTGGTACATGTTGAAACCAAGGAACAACAAACAGAACAACAACAGTTAGAGAACATGTCAATCATTAGAGAATTTTGGGATGTTTCTCCGGATGATATTATGGGTTTACCTACCTACAATGTAGGCTTTTACTCCATACAAAAATTACATGCATATGAATTCTTAAGACAGAAAATAAACAATAGTGAGACCATAAAACATAAAATAGACGTACATATAGATTCTCCCCCGGATCCCAAAATCAGGACTACCAGATTTATTTTTCATTATATTCCTTTCAATGTTACAATAAATATATTTACATTCTGAAGCATCCATAAACCTCAATCCACTAACAGTAGATTATAAGATAACCATAGTTCTATTAACCGGATCTACAAAATACCATGTATAGAAAAACATCATGACCAAAACCATGTACAAAATCCATGCACAAAACCATAGGTAGGTCCTCCTACCTAATATAGGGTCGAAAAAAAAGTTCCCAGGGCATTGCCCCAGACCCCACGTAGGGGGGCTATTGCGCCCCCTCTCGGTGCATGGGGTAGTCATGGAAAGAATATAACACACACTCAATGATCTGAAATGGGGCATTAATGACTTCTTGTCAAGCTTACAAGAACCTCTCCCACTCCAAAGCTTATATATTCCCAAGGTCTACGCTTATGATTAACCAATTGCAGAATTAAAAGTTTTTGAAAGAGGTGTATACTTATGTTTGTCTTTAGACTATTTGAATGCTTATGTTTATTTGCTTAAACTAAAATAAAACATATAATAGTAAAATAGTGCAGTAAATAAGCAAACCACATAAGGCAACAATATAATATGGAGTTCACCCAAACATCTTGGGCTACGTCTCCTTGAGCTCTAATCAACTCGATTAGGCTCTTTGGTATTATGGCTTAACTTCTTTTACAAGTTCCACACTCAACTCCATAGTCTTGAAACTGAACTAATGGGCTTAGAATGCCACCTTATCTAGCTAGTTGTCCGTACTGTACAGACAGATCTAGGCTTCTCTGGACCTAACTGCTTTAGTTAGTGCTCTGATCTTCTTGAGCTTTCCGCTTCTCTAACTCCCTCAAAATTTTGTATTGTCTCTATAATCCTTCTTCTATCTTCATTACAACAGTCACCAGCAATAGCTTGATCATTTTGATCTCTTTGCTACTCTGAACTTCATTGCAGCCTCATGGCTCTTTAGATGTCCATTTGAGCTCTCTGGCTTTGGCTCTGGCTCTCATCTCTGGCACTAGCTCTAGATCTCAACTCTGGCTCTCGGCTCTGGCTCTAGCTCTAGCTCTCGGCTCTAGCTTTGGCTTTAACTCTAGCTCTCACTCTCGACTCTCAGCTCTCGCCGTTGGCTCTACCTCCCGGCTCTAGTTTTGGCTCTTGGCTCTCAGCTATGGCTCTAGCTCTGGCTCTTTCTCTCACTCTATGCTCTTGGATCTGGCTCTGGCTCTGGCTCTCGGCTCTGGCTCTAGCTCTTGGCTCTCAATCTCTTTCTGTTAAGCACTCTGGCTCTGCCATTCCAACCTTTGGTGGCTATGCTCTGTTAAGCGTTCTACCTTCTCCAGCATCTGAGCATTCCCTGGGCTTTCCAATGGATTTCCCATCATCCTTACTCTGCCCACGCATTCCTGAAGCCTCCCATTAATGTGCTTTCTATGTTTTGCTAGGCCTCTGCGCACCCCTGTCAGTTATGTTCTCTATGTATTTAATAGACAACAACTATAGTCGTCTAACGCATGGAAGCCTGATTGTTTCCTTACAAGAAGCATTTTACAATTGGAAAGGAACCGGTAGGCACAGGCAACCCAATGATTTGGCCTTCCTCCTGCCATTAATCCTGAAATAGAAATATAACAGAAATACACAGGAAAACGCTTGAAAACACATCATTGAGCATTTAATTGAACTTCAAATAACATGAAATCGCATCTATAATCCTTATCGGGTCCACCTTTGGTCGCAATATCACAATCACATTGTCGCATGGTCAAAAACCAAAATACACGGGAATACACAGAAAATCCGAAACTCCATATTTCAAATATTAATCCAACTGCATTCATAAACCTCTCATTAGGTCCACGCTTTATCACAAGTCACAATTGCACGTCGCATTGGCATTGGCTCCTTGTATCAGGGATTCACCGATCATTGATCGCTAATCCTGGTGCATCGCTATCGGCCCCAATCAGATGTCACATATCACAATCGCAATGGCCCCGAGGGTCTTCTCTTTGACTATGCTGATCACGATCGCCGACGATCGCATATTGCCATCAACTCGCCTAGGATCCCGATATCGAATGGCAGCCTACATCCGATCTGATATATCGAAGATCACTGATCGGGGGTCCGTTCGGCCTTCGGTCTAAGTCCACCCTTTGCACCTCTTCCATTGCAATTTCCTTAAGGAGCCCTTAAGCACTTTTTTATAGGAAATGTGTCCTTTTATAAGGATAATGGGCAAACTTGTATTTGCTATAACTCCTTCATCCAGAGTCCATTTTAGCCCATTCAAATTGCATTAGATTTAGATTGAAGAGATCTATGCAATGGGACTATATCCAAGGGCATCCCTTGACTTTCATTTTCCTCTGTGGGGAACATTTTTAGGCTTAGAAGTCTATTCTAGATCCATTTTAGATCACACTTTCCCACTAAAAAAACTTTTGGTCGCCAAAACATTGATATACTGATTTGAATAGTAGATGAGAGTACAACACCCTGTTCCTTCAACCTTCATACACTTGCCTTGCATAGTGCCCCTGAACCAAAGCCTTTAAGCACTTTCATTCCTGGATGTGCTTGTCCTCTTGGGAAAAACTATTTTCCTCATTGACTTCCTGCAGAACTCCTGCTCAGAAGGTCATAGAAGGTAGTTTGAACTTCTCTACCTTGATCATTGATACAAGGTGGCTCAAAGCAACGTCAAGTTACATCTGCTTCACAAAATTTTCGTTTGTACCTATTTGACACACTGTTAACAACAACTGTTAACAACCACATGATTACAAACAACAACTGGATGGCCTAAACTTCTCCTTCAACAAAAGAAACAGATTTCACATCTTGGGAACACCCCCATGTCTTTACATCTGCATACAAATGATTGACTAGATAAGAAGCCAACAAAATATGCTTTTAAAAAAATTGACCCTTCAAGTGAAGCATGTCCTTACATTTTTTTCTACATGCTTTTCCAAAGATGAAACACTTCATCATCATCTCCATCTTGGAGACCATATCAACTTTTCTCAAGTTGATATTGCATTACATGCATGTTTAAAACAACGTAGTCGATATTGCATTACATGCATGTTTACAACAAAGTAATCAACCCTTAAACTAAATCACACATATATGTTTAAATACGATGAAATCATTAACATCCCTATATTCATGCATATCATACTTATGCATGCATTTCACCTTTCAACTTTCACTTAAGCACATTGTACTTTCGAATTTGAAATGAACATAATGTTGCAGCAATAAAGTGAGTCTCCTACTCAACTTTTCCATTCACCTTCTTGGTAAAATCCTACAACTTGCACCTCAATAACAAAGAAACGCAAATAGATGTGACTTGATATAGTGCATCTTCAAAAGACATGCAACCTTAATTGGATAAGAACTCTAACCATTTCTTACCAATCCATTTCAAAGGTGCTACCTTTGTCTGCACATCAACATCAACATGTGAATCATCCCGAAACACATCAATCATGGAATCTTTCTTTCCATTCCTGCCCTTTTCTCTTTCCACCTTCTTCAAGTTTTGTGGAAGCATTGTTGGATTTAGTGTCCAACATTTTGTAGTAATATGTCCTTGTTTATGGTAGTAAGTGAAACACATGTGCATCCTCTTGACAACATGATTTGCCTTGTCCAATAGACCTTTGGCTTTTTTCCTCCTTTCCATCAAAAGTTTCCTGTATGTGGCCATTCTCTTCCAACATCTAGGAACATTATGGTTATCCAAACCACAAAAGGAACATGCAATTATTTTCCCATATTTATATGGAAATTTAGCATGCTGCACATAATCAAAAGGAATATGGTGAGAACTTGATTTATACCTTTCTCTTTCACCTTTATTGCCTTCATGAGGACGTGAATTGAATGAAGAAGTAGCTCCGTTTGGAACAACATCAACCTGTTTCATGGTTTCAGAGTTTCCACAACTCTCTAGTTCAAGTGTATGCTTATGAACACTTGCATCCTGCAAATGATGTTTCAAGCTATTGCATTCTTCAGGAATACAATATTTACACTTTTGAGTTAGAATACCTGAAATGAAAGTCCTTCTTGGAGCTATTTCAATGGCCTTCATGGCAGCCTTGGAACTTTCTCTATAACATTGTCCATATCCAAGACCCAAATACTTAGGCCTTTCCTCAACTATTATTGACTCAACAATACCTTGTGCATGTTTGCCCAAGCCTTTTCCTTCATAGCCCATCTTGGACATTAACATGGAACCTATGCCTCTGGTATGCTTTTCAAAAGAACCAATATAAGCATTCTGAGAGGAATTTGAAGAAAAAAACTAATTGGTTACATATTCTTCAAGCTGATACCTCACCAAGGCTTCTTTTGCAACAAAGAGTTATGTCTCCAACTCATGCATCCTTTCCAAGTTCGTATTTGCAATATGGAGTTGCCTCTCCATTTCTTGCAGTTTGTCAAAGAGAAACTGCTTCTCTTCCTTCATGGAATTCAACTACTCTTTGAGTACGATGTTCTTCCTTCCATCCTTGTACATTTCTCTCACCATATCCATCATGGTGAACAAGTCTTGCTTCATGTCTACATCAAAGAATCTTCTGAAGAAAGTAGAATTTGAGGACTCACTTATAGAAGTTGTCATTATCAGAATGAACAAAAGTACTTCAGAGAAGATTAACAAAGAGCTTATTCAAGAAACCTTTTGCAACAAACCTCTTGTGCTTCAAGGATTGCCTTGAGGTCCTTTAGGATAAGAAGAATTGCTTCAGCCCTTCTTCCTTCTTGTCCTCTCTTGGACTTAGCTAACAATAGCTTTCCCTTCACCTCTACAAACTAAAACAATAGTCAGTTTACAAACAATTAAACAACAAAATCCTTGCTACTGTTTGAACACCTTTCAAGTCAACAAAGCATATAGATAGCTCTATCAATCAAGCATTCTGATTTAATACCACTTGCATCATGATGTAATCTACTTCATGACCTCCTGCTCTGTTATAATCAGCATTGATATCACCCTCTTCTAAGGTGGGGTTAATCAACCTGAAGCTCCAATACCACCTGACCTAAAATGGGGTAATAAACGCTTCCTGTCAAGCTTACAAGAACCTCTCCCACTCCAAATCTTATATATTCCCAAGATCTATGCTTATGATTAACCAATTGCAGAATTAAAAGTGAATTAAAGAGGTGTATGCTTATGTTTGTCTTTAGATTTTTTGAGTGCTTATGTTCATTTTCTTAAACTAAAATAAAACATATAGCAGTAAAACAATGCAACAAATAAGCAAACCAAATAAGGCAACAATATAATATGGAGTTCACCCAAACCTCTTTGGGTACATCTCCTTGAGCTCTAATCAACTCGATTAGGGTCTTTGGGATTATGGCTTAACTTATTTTACAAGTTCCACACTCAACTCCATAGGCTTACAACTGGACCCATGGGCTTCAAATGCCATCTTATCTTGTTGGCTGTCCATACTTTGCAGATAGATCTAGGCTTCTCTGTACTTGAATCCTTTAGTCAGTGCTTTGAGCTTCTTGAGCTTATGGCCTCCTTGACTCCCTTAGAATTCTATATTGTCTTTGGAATCCTTCTTCCGTCTTCAGTGTAATAGTTACCAACAACAAGTTGATCATTTTGATCTCTTTGCTGCTATGAACTCCATTGTAGCTTCATGGCTCTTTAGAAGTCCATTTGAGCTCTCTGTCTCTGGCTATAGCTCTTGGCTCTGGCTCTCGGCTCTGGCTCTCGACTCTAGCTCTGGCAATGGCTCTGGCTCTCAGCTTTGGCTCTGGCTCTCGGCTCTCGGCTCTAGCTCTAGCCCTTGCTCTCGGCTCTAGCTTTGGCTCTTGTCTCTCGAATCTGGCTCTAGCTCTAGCTCTGGCTCTTGGGTCTCGGCTCTAGCTCCAGCTCTGGCTCTCGGCTCTGGCTCTGGCTAGCGACTCTCACTCTAGCTCTGGCTCTGGCTCTGTTAAGTACTCTGGCTCTGCCTTTCCAACCTCTGGTTGCTATTTTCTATTAAGCACTCTACCTTCTCAAGCATCTGAGCATTTCCTAGGCCTTCCAATGGATTCCCCAGCGTCCATACTCTACGCACGCATTCCTGAAGCCTCCTGTTAACTGTGCTTTCTATGTTTTGCTAGGCCTCTGCATGCCCCTGTTAGTTCTATTCTCTTTCTATTTAATACACAGCATTTCAGTCACCTAACACATGGAAGCCCGACTGTTTCCTTACAAGAAGCAGTTTACAATTAGAAAGGAACTGTCTGGAACAAGCAACCCAGTGATTTGGCCTTCCTATTGCCATTAATCCTGAAATATCAATACGATGGAAATAAATAGGCAAACGCATGAAAACACATCATTGAGTGTTTAACCGAACTTAAAAAAATATGAAATCACATCTATAATCCTTATCGGGTCTGCCTTTGGTCGCAATATCGCAATCGCATTGTCGCATGGTCAAAAACCCAAATACATGGGAATACACAGAAAATATGAAACTCTAGATTTAAAATATTATTCAACCACATTCATACACCTCATCGGGTCCATGCTTTGTCACAAGTCGCAATCACACGTTGCATTAGCATTAGCTCCTTGTATCGGGGATTCACCAATCTCCGAACACCGATCCGATATTGGTGCATCGCTATCGGCCCCAATCGCATGTCACATATCACAATCACAATGGTCCCAGGTGTCTTCCCTTTGATTGTGCCGGTCGTCGATCACCGACCATCGCATATTACCATCAGCTCGCCTAAGGTCCCAATATTGCATGGCAACTTACCTTCGATCCAATATATTGGAGATCGCTGATCGAGGGTCTGTCCTACCTTGGGTTTAAGTCTGCCCTTTACAATTCTTCCCATGTGATTTCCCTAAGGAGCCCTTAAGCCCATTTTTATAAGAAATTCCTCCTTTTCTAAGGATAATGGGAAAATTTCTATTTGCGACAACTCCTTCATCTGGGGTCCATTTTAGCCCATTCAAATTACATTAGATTTAAATTGAAGAGACCTATGCAATGGAACTATTTCCAAGAGCACCCCTTGACTTTCATTTTCGTATGTGAGGAACATTTTTAGACTTAGAAGTCTATTCTATATCCATTTTGGATCACTCAACATTCTCCCAGTTGTTGGTTCTTTCCACGGCGGCACATGAGAGCTCATTTATTAATCCAGCCCTGCAAGGCCCAATGTTTATATACACCAAAAGATCTTCCTAGTGCTCATAGACTTTGTCAAGGCATCTGCAGTATTCTTCAAAATTTCCACCTTTACAGTGACACCTTTCTATCCTCAACCATAACCCTCACAAAATTGATACTGAACATCAATGTGCTTTGTCTTTGAATGATAAGCATGGCTATTTGGCAAGAAATTTTCACTTTATTTGTCACAGTCTATCCTTATAGCTCAATGTACTAACCCCATACTTGAAGAAGATATTTGCAACCAAACTGCTTCCTTGCTTGCATGAGTGGTTGACGTGTATTCTTCCTTTCTAGTTGAAAGGGCCACTATAGACTGTCTCTTACTCACCCAATTGACTACACCTCCAAATATGTTAAACACATACCCACTTGTAGATCTTCTCTAATTGATATCTCCAACCTAGACTGCATCAAGAAAGCCACACATGTCGAAAACTCTATCCAATCCTGGTCTTCCTTGGTAGCCCAAACCATAATCATTAGTGCCACGCAAATAGCTAAAAAGCCACTTCATTGTTGTCTAATTCTCCTTCCTTGGTTTTGAAATAAGCCTATTCAATACTCCCAGTGCATGTGCAATGTATGTTCTAGTATAGACCATGGCATACATCAGGCTACCAACTGCACTTGCATATGGAACATGGGACATGTCCTCTTCCTCTTCTTGTGTTTTGGGACATTGTTCAATAGATAAATTTAGACCAAGAGGAATAGGAACCTTCACCAGTTTACTATCCTTCATATTAAACCAATGTAGTATTGTCTAGACATACTTCCTCTCATTTAACAAAAGCCTCCTCTTTGCTCAATCTCGTTTAATTTCCTTTCCCAAAATATAGTTTGCAGCACCAAGATCTTTCATGTCAAATTGGGAGGACAATCAGGTCCTCAAATCATTGATAATTTCTTTGTCATTTCTAGCTAGCAGCATATCATCCACATACAAGACCAGAAAAATAACATACTCACCAATTAATTATAAATACACACAGTGATCTACTTTGCTTCTAGTGGTGCCTAGTCCCCATATAAATGTATCAATTTTTTGTTACGTCATCCTTGGTGACTATTTTAACCCATAGAGCGTCTTTTCTAAGTTGCATACCAATTATTTCTTACCATTCATTGGAAAGCCTTTAGGTTTCTTCATGTATATCGCTTCTTCGAGATCCCCATGAAGAAATGTTTTCTTCACATCCATCTGTTCTACCTCAAAATCAAAAGCAATAGCAATACATAACACTAATCTAATAGAAGCTACCTTTGCAATATGAGAAAAAATTTCACCAAAATTAATTCTCGACACTTGGGAATAACCTTTTACTACCAACTCAGCTATGTATTTCTCCACCTTGCCTTATGCATTCATCTTCTTCTTAAACACCCATTTTTTGCCAATGGGTTTCCTTCCTCCCAGTAAATCCATGAGATCCCAAGCCTAATTTTTGTGCAAAGATGCCATTCCATCAACCATGGCCTCTTTCCAGAGTTTTCCATCCACTCAATCTACTTCTTCGCACATAGTTTTGGGATCATTATCCATAATAGATAATGAAAAAATTGAACAGAAATAAGATGGACTATGCCTTTCTGGCTGCATTCTTTCTCTAACTAATCTTCTCACAGCTAGAGTTTGTGGCTTTTCATCTTCTGATTCCTCTTTTTCTGTAGACTGTGGTTCTTCCTCCTTTAGCTCAAATTCTATCTTCTCAAGTTCCTTTGGTAGGACTTCATGATTAATAACAACTTTCACCTCTCTAAACACCATATCTCAACTACACACAACCTTCCTTGTTTCTAGGATCAAAAGCTTCTAACCTTTTAAAGAATCCTTATACCCAATAAAGATGCACCTTTCATATTTACTCTCCAACTTTGTGATTTCCTCCTTTTGCAACATGTACATATGCATCACATCCAAATATCGTCGAATGTGAAAGAAAAGATTTCTTACCACTCCATACCACTTGTGGAGTCATATCCTCCAACGCTGATGAAGGCGAACTGTTGACCAGGTAACATGTAGTCTTCGCCACCTTTGTGTAGAATTCATGTCCTAACTTGGCACCATTGACCATGCTTCTTACCTTTTCCATCAACATCATGTTCATTCCTTTTGTAACTCCATTTTTTTGAGTTCTATATGGAGTAGTACTCTATCGTGCTATACCACACTTATTACATAACTCTTCAAATTCCTTCTCGCAAAAATCTCCACCATTATCTATCCTCGACACCTTTATCTTCTTCTTTGTCTGATTTTCCACTAGAGCCTTAAATTCTTTAAACCTGTCAAAGACTTTAGATTTCTTCCTGAGAAAATATATCCATGTATTCATTGAGAATTCATCTATAAATGATACATTGTACATAGACTTACATAGTGATGGAATTGACACAAGTCCAAAAACATCACTATAAAAAAGCTCTAATATTTGTTTCACCCTCTTAGCATCAGAGGGGAAACTTGCCCAATTCTTCTTCCCATATACACATTTTTCACAGAAATGAAAATACAGAGACAAATTAGACATACCTTCTACCATATCATTACCATGAAGTATTTGAATACCATTCTCTCCAATATGTCCAAGAATTTTATGTGATAGTATGGTATTTTCTCTAGAGACCAGTAGATATTCTACTCCACTTTCAAGAGCCACGGAACTGTTGCATCGATCAATAACAATGTTGCCCTGAAGCTTGTACAGAGTTCCAATCTAAACTCCCTGCATCAATAACAGTGCTACTCAAACCATCTCGTAAGTACCTTTCTCAAACATTACGCCTCCATCATCCAACTTGCTTACAAAAATCATACTTCTAGCCAAATAGAGGAATATGTAGAACACCTAGAAGTGTTCTAATCCTTACAACTTACAACTTCAGCTTGAATTTTCTACAACCAACGATTCTAGTATTCCTGTCATCTACTAAGAAGACATCACCACCATCGTATTTCTCTTACTTATAGAGCCACTCCTTGTAGGGAGTGAAGTGAAAGGATGCACATGAGTCAATCAACCATTCCCCATGATCTACCTGTGTACTTGAAGAAGAATTCAAGTACACATACCCACCTTCATATCAGGTGTTATTTTCCTATGTAAAAGGAACATCATCAAAGCCCTTTCCTTTCTTAGGAACTTTAGATGTATAGTCCTTTTTGAGGTGCCCTTAGTTTGCACATTTCCAAGACACCTTTACAAGGTTTCCTTGAGATTTAGATCTCCCACTTGAGGAGTTACTTTTATTTCTAACCTGGGACCCTCATACAGAAAAGGAATAACCATTCTGGCTTTCCATATTTTTCTGTCTCATCTCCTCTGACATCAAGGATAAGACTATTTCATCAAACTGCAAGGCAGTTCGAGTGGTATCTATTACAACAACCAAACAATCCCACAAATTTGGCAGAGAACACAAGAAACTAATGCACTTATCTTAAGCTAAAATTTTAGTATCAATAGATAATAACTAGCCTACCATAGCAATGAAGGCATGCAAATGCTTTGTCATCAAGTCTCCATCTTTCATCCTCAGGTTATATAGCTTTTCCCGTAGGAACAATTTATTCACGAGAGACTTAGATTGGTACAAAGTCACTAACTTGTCCAACAAATCCTTCATCGAAGCTTCCACTGATACATTCAACAATATTGAATCTGATACACACAATCGTATTGTACTCTTTTCCTTTTGATCCAACTTCACCTAGTCTTCAGCTCAAATTTTCGTTGGTTTAGTACCTGGGTCTACCGCGATCCACTAATATTTATCCACTAGCAGATCGTCCATCTTGAGTTTCCACAACTCAAAACTATGACCATTAAATTTATCGATCTCTACTTTTCCACTTCTCGCTATCTTCTTTCACCACATGAATCGATCCTATACATCTCCCACTGAACAGGGTCTACTACAAGCTCGAGAAAAACCCTCAGCAGCAAAGCCACCCCATTAAAGCCAAAAAAGACTCTAATATCAAATGTGTGTTTTAACCCCATAAATAAATTAAGTGCATATGAATTCTAATGATGGGGAATAAACAATGGGGAGAGCATAAAACATACAACAAATATACATAGATATTTTCCCATAGATCCCAAGATTGTGACTACTAGATTGATTTTTCATTATGTTCCTTTCAATGTTACAATACATATATATACATGCTGAAGCATCCATTAACCCAAATCCATTAACCCTGGATTAGAACATAACTGTATTTCCCTTGACTAGATCTACAAAATACCATGGATAGAAAACCATTATGCCCTAAACTGTGTGTGAAATCCATCCACAAAATGATAGGTAGGTCTGCCCCTCGCATAGCCCTCGACAGGGGGGGTTGTCCCACCCCCATGTGACCCCCCTGCTATGCCTGGCAAAACGTGAGGTCATCGTCGGAAGAATATAACACACATAGATATATATTTCTCCATTGATCTAGTACTAGGTGCAACCTTAGTGTCTAGAGCCCCATATAGAATGAGTATACCTAAGCTATTAAATTTGAATATATAGTTAAAAGAACTAGTAGATAAGGGTTATATTAGACCCAGTGTCTCATCATGTGGGGCTCCTATATTATTTATCAAGGAAAAATATGGTACATTTAGAATGTACATCAATTATCAGCAATCAAACAAGTTTCCCATTAAAAATAAATACCCCTTGACCCATATTAATGATTTGTTTGAACATCAACTGAGAATAAAGGATGAAGGAATTCATAAAACAACTTTCTGAACTAGATATGGTCACTACAAATTTTAGTGTTTCCATTTCGACTTACTCATGCACTGACATAATTTATGTATTTAATGAACAATTTGTTTAGTAAATACTAGGATAAATTTGTATTGGTATTTATAGATGATATTTTGGTGTATTCCAAAGGTGAAGAAGAGAGTAAGGAACATTTGAAATTAGTGCTCCAAACCTTCACAGAGCATTAGTTTTATGCTAAATTTAGAAAATGTGAGTTCTATAGAATCAAAATACAATATTTGCGGTATCTTATTTCAAAGAAAGGTCGATTTGTTGATCCTGACAAGGTCATGGCCGTTATAAATTGACCGATACCTAATGATGTGTTAGTTGTTTTCTCATTTATGCGAATCACAAGATATTACCAAAGGTTCATACAACGTTTCTCTAAGTTCACCTACTCTATCACATCCTTACAAAAGAAGGGAATAAAGTTTGAGTAGACAACCAAATCCCAAGAAATCATCGACAAATTGAAACAGTCCCCTACAGTGGCCCCTATTTTAAAATTGTAGACCCGAACATAATTTATTAAGGGATGTAATATTTCCATAGTTATCCATATTGTTAGAAATTTCTAGAGGATATGTGTGTAATGGATTTATAATATGTTCAACGTTTCAGATGGTTACTCCATCCATCATCAGGGACCAGAGAGATTCATGATGGATGAAGTAACCATCTGAAATGTTCAATGGATTATAAATCCATTACATAGTTATCCTTCAAAAATTTCTAACAAAAAGAATTTATTGTTTGCACTGATGCTTTCTTGGAAGGTTTAGGTGGATTCTTGATGCATGAAAATTTAGTAGTGGCTTATTTGTCTAGGAATATGAAAACACATGAAAATAATTATGCAGTATATGATTTAGACCTAGTTGTTGTAATACATGCCTTAAATATGTGGAGAGATCTGATAATCACCCTATGAGTGACCTCAGTTGAAGATTTATTAAACAAAAGGTATTACAAACTCATGTGCTGGTGTGTGTTCTATGTTATTTAAGCAATGGATCGATCAGATTGCCAATACACAAACATTTGAATGGAAAGACAACAAAGAAGTACAGTAAGCAACACAAGACATAAACAATTTTTAATAAGGAGTTCACCCTATTCTCCAGGGCTACGTCTCCGGTCCAGCTTCAATGGTGGCCTTGTTTTATTGTGTCTTAAAACAGAGAAATTACAATACAGGGGCTCAATGTGAGTTCTCCTAAAGTAGATTTTTGTATGTGGGGTGGTTCTTCGATTCACCAAGCCACTCAGAGTTCATAGACTCTTTTTCTTCCTACCAGTTCTGTGACCCTTGGTCTATAGTGGAAAGAGCCAAATGTGATGCTCAGTCCAGACCGATTCCTCTATGGGAAGGCTTGAATCTTCAACCTCTCTTGTTCTCAATGCTGCTTGTGGTCAGCTCGGCCCTTTGTCATCTCCTCTGCTTGGATTTATTGTTCTCTGTGTTCAGTCCTCCTCTCAAGGTTCACTGTTCATCGTCTCTCTCGGTTGCTTGGACACTTCTCCAAATCCTCCTCTCTTTTCAACTGTCTTCGTTCATGGCTTTAACCATTCGATCTCTATGCCTGTTCGGTTTCTCTCCCACCTGCATTGATTCTCCTTCTGTAGTTGTACCTGTAGTTCCTTGGTCAGCGTTAGCATGAACGCTCGAGAAGTGCCACGTGTCTCCACCTAATGGGTGCCAGCATGCTTCGTCGGTTTGTTCCTCCGGCTATGTCGTGGATACGCTCTTTCTCCACCGTGGCGGTCAACAGATTCTGAATCCCTTTAAATCGCGGCTTAATTCCATGTTGATTCCTCTTCTTTCTATCAAGGGTAACCTCAGTCGTCCGATCTGGGCTCCTCCAGATCCAACGTCATACACACGTCGAGCACGATTGACTTGCTTGACTGATAGCACGCAATCATGGCGGTTTTTCTATCACCTTCGCTGCCACGCATCGATTGCTGAGTGGGATTGCTCCGCTCCTATCCAAAACCTCTTACCATTCAAGGACACCCCAATCAAAACCGTTGGTTTCTAAGGCATGGGTTCTGCCTTTGCGTTTTAGCGTTCTTTTTCTTTCTCTACACGTGGTTCTCTGGCTCCCAACGTGACCGAGTGCTTAAGGATTTTCCATTTTATCCTTGTTTGGCTAGTGATGCGCGATGAAATTGCCTCCTTTTCTCGATCTGGGGATCCCAGGGGATATTTCGATCTCCTGCACAGTCCCCATGGGCCTTGGTCAGTGCCATTTAACCGAGGTCCTCATTGTTCCACACCAGTTGCCATGCCCACTAGTTCAGGATGTTTTTTATGCTATTTTGGATTTCATTAGAGATTTTTTCAACTTGATACAGTCAAAGTTCTTGATAGTCTTTTGTGGATCCAAATCGGATCATGGCCTCCCTACTAAAAATAATTTTGGACTACCAAAAGTTGGTTTCTTCAAGCATCGACTAAGTGAGGAAATTGTTGTCTCACTTGTCCAATCTCAATCCATTTCGCATTGCTTGGCTTTGAACATTTAAGCCCAATCCTGAGGTATTCTACCTGTCCACTGCACATCGTCCTCACCTTCCTGTCCGTCACTGTGTCTTCGTACAACTCATTAAGATATTTAGGTAGCAGGTCATCAACAGAAGGTAATTGACTTTTCTCTCCAAGGTCCTCAATAATTGAAGGTTCAAACAACCTCAAGCAATCTGCATTCACGACTGAGTAGATGTGCATGTAAGCTGCTAGATCAAGGTGAAATGCATTCTCACCAATCTTCTCAAGTATCCTGAAGGGTCCATACCTGATAAGTTTTAGCTTTTTACCTTCACCTTGCATTTTTTCCTTGCTGATATATAGCTAGACTTGGTCTCCAACTTGAAATTTATGCTCCATCTGATGCTGATCATGCCTAGCCTTGTACTTGGCCTGGCTCTTTTCTAGTTGTTCCTATATTACCCAGTGGATCTCCTGGATCTGTTCAACGAACCTAGTTGCCTTGTCCACATCACTGTGTCTATCAACCATTGTATCTTTACCAGAGACAAAATCCAAAGGAGACCTTGGTATGAAACCAAAACAAGTCTCCAAAGGAGATCTCTATGTAAAAGAGCGTTTGGCTCTATTGTAAGCATCCTGCACATAGCACAAGTGCTCATCCCAAAGCTTAGGATGTTTGTTGTAATATCCTATCAATAACTGGATCAACGTCTTGTTAACTACTTCTCTCTGGCCATGTGTTTGTGGATGAAAAGCCGTGCTTTTCTTTAATTTGATGTCCATTAGGTTCCATAGACCGGACCAAAACGTCCCCACAAATCGGGTGTCTTGATCAGATACAATAGAAGTGGGTAATCCAAAATGAACCCATACATGTTCAAAGAATAATTTTGCAGTTTGTTCAACTATAATCTGTTTGCTAAAGGGTATCAAAATACATATTTTGTTGAACCTATCCACAAAAACATATAGATAATCATGACCTTTCCTAGATTTAGGTAGTCCTCCAATGAAATCCATGGAAATGCTTTCCCAAGGGTGAGAATGAACTGGTAAGGGAGTGTAGAAGCCTAGTTTTATATTGCTAGGGTTGCTTTTAGCACACATGGCACACCCCTTTACATATCTAGAAACTGTCTCACTCATTTTCGGCCAATAGCAGAACCTTTGCAGCTGTGCAACTGTTTTACTTACCCCAAAGTGACCTGATATCAGAGAAGTGTGTGCTTCCCTAATACTTTGCTCTCTCAGTTTATGGAATGCAGAGGTTTCCCCACATGATATAAGAGTCTGTCCTTCAATGATAGTCCATTCTTCTACTCTTTTTACCTTGACTCAAAGTTGCATATACATCTTTAAAGTCATATCCTGAGCATATTGTCTATGCTAGCTTTCATGCAGCCAAAATTTGCTTAATAGGGTAGATGATTTATAATGGGTCTAGATACATGTTTGCACCTTGTATGTATGCCCTTTTTATATCTGAGACTAAAATGAAACTGTTGTAGAAACCCATCCATCTATAATGTCTTGATTGCTGCAATTTAGTTTGGGAGTGTAGGTATTGAAGTGGCTGATGATCAGTATGTATTACTGTTTCTTTGCCCATTAAATAATGTTTCCAGTTTTTCACACTTTCAACTAATGCATACAATTCTTTATCATATGTAGGATAGTTAATTACTGCATAATTAAAAGTCTCATAATGATAACATATGGGTTTACCATGCTGTGTAAACACTGCTCCCATGTCATAGTCACTGGAATCATTTTGGATCTCAAATGGTCTTTGTAGATCTGGCAGTGCTAGTACAGGTGTTGTACTAATTCTTTCTTTCAAGGTGTCGAAGGCTTTCTATTGTTTGCCTCCCCACTGTAACACCTTGTTCAATCCTGTCAAAGTATGTAAGGGAGTTGCAATTGAGGAAAAATTTGAAATGAACTTTGTCCAATACTGTGTTTCTCCTAAGAAGATTCTCACTTCTATAGCAGACTTCGGTTTAGGCTAGTTTATGATGACTGCCACTTTAGAGGGATCTATTTTCAATTCACCTCCACCTACTATGTGACCCAAATAATTTAGAGAAGTTTTGCCAAATTCACATTTGGAGAGTTTAGCATAAAGCTTTTCTCTTTTGAAAACATCTAATGTCTGTTTAACATGCTTTAAATGTTCTTCGCACATTTTACTAAAAATTAGAATGTCATCCAGATACACAATAATGAAATCATCAGGAAAAGGTCTGAGTACATCATTCATTAATCTCATGAAAGTAGTAGGGGCATTGGTCAAGCCAAAAGGCATAACCAGCCATTCATATAATCCCTGCTTTGTTTTGAATGCAATCTTCCATGCATCTTGCTCTGCAACTCTGACCTAATGGTATCCACTGTGCAAATCCAGCTTGGTGAAATAAATAGCTTCCTTCAATTGATCTAAAAGATCATCTATGTGAGGAAGGGCATAACGATTTTTTATTGTTATCTTATTCAGTGCTCGGTAATCAATGCACATTCTCCACGAGCCATCTTTCTTTCTCACCAAAATGATTGGTTACCCACATGGTGATGTGCTAGGCCTGATGAACCCTTTCTCGAGCAAATCCTGCACCTGCTTCTTGATTTCAACATTCTCTAAAGAAGAAAACCTGTACATCCCAATGTTAGTCAAAGGAACATTTTGCTGCAAAATAATATCATGTACTATTCCCTTTTTGGGTGGCAGACCTTTAGGTTCTTGAAATAAGACATCATACTCTAAAACAATCTTTTCTGTATCCTCTTGCTGATCAACATTACAACCCTCAAATACATTGGTTTTATCAGATTTCTTTTCCTTTACAACCATCAGTAAGAACTGTTTGCATGAATTTATCATTTTTTTCATCTGTCCTGAGTTTATGAGAGTATAATTATTCTTGAGCTTGTGAGCTCTTATAGAGTATTTGATTCCATCTTTAATAAGTAGATACTTCTTCTCAGCTCTATAGAAAATAGCCTTTCTATCATACAAGTAAGAACTTCCTAAAACAATTACACATATATCCAAAGGAATTACATCTAACTCAACCTCATCTACAAATGTTGACCCAAAAGAAAACTTAAGTTTGCATTGTCTAGTCACTTGTAGTTGTGCTTTATCATTCAAAGAACCTAATGGGTATGGCTTCTTATGAGGTATAGTTGCTAATCCCAATTTCTTTACAATTGCTTCAGAAATTAGATTTACTTGTGAGCCACTATCAAACAAAGTATCAATCTTTTTATTTTTTGAAACAACTCGAAGATGGAAAGCTCATGTGTTTTTCTCTCATGTTCTTCATCAATAACAGATTGAGCAGAATTACTAGTAGATGCTTCAGAATTCTTACCTTTTATACCTGTGGCTGCAATGATTGTTTTATCTCCTAAATTTGACCCCAAATATTTCTGAATAGCTACAATAGTCTTCTTCTTCTTGCCCTCGGACTTCTTACGTCTCAGCTCTGGATACAGAATCCAATAGTGCTCATCATCGTGCCCCTCCTTTTTACAGTGAGTGCATGAAGCTTTGCCTTTCTGTGCAATGTTAGCCTTCCTTGCTTTCCACTTCTGCTTTCTTTTCTCCTTGCTCTTGCTTACAGTGGGTTGGGATGGTCCCCCAACTTCTGGATTCCCATTCTTTCCTCTAGCTTCTAGATGAGTAGCTTGTACAGATACCTCCTCTATACTAGTGGGATTAAACATGGGGATGGTATGCCTCATGTAGCTGTGTTGACCAACAATGTACTACAAAAGAGTTTTTGGTGAGTCTAATGAGATGCCCAACATCAATGCTCTCTTTCTAAACTCCTGTGCATACCCTTGCACACTTTTCCCTTTCAGCTACCGAAGCGTTTTCCAACTCATCATGGCTTGTTGCATGTAGGTCAATGGATAGAACTACTTTTTGAATGCAGAAACAAATTCACTCCAGACAGAGATGGTCTTACCATGCCTCTTCATATCAGCTTGGGTTTTGCCTTCCCACCAAACCAAGGTAGTGCCTCCTAGGCGTAGGCTTGCCAGCTAAATCTTACTCTTGTCCAAGTCTATGTTCTGTACTCCACAGAACACATCAATTTGTCTAATCCAATTGTCCAACTTTTCAGCATTTAGCTCTCCACCATATATAGGAAAATGAAATTTTACATCTAGCTTAATCAAAGATGCTTTGTTATTATGTAGAGGGCTATTAGGAGGTGTAGGAAAGTTTTCTTCTTTCCCCTTTCCTTTTCAATGGTCACAGGAATGAGATTGATCTTCTTCTTTATCTTATTTAGAGCCTCATGAATCCTCATCCTTATGCTTTCTAAAGTCCCTATACATTTCTTCTACCACAGACTTTATGGCTAGGAAACATTTTATGAATTGAGGGTCTGGCCCTATAGAACCTTCTTTTGACATTGTCTTCCAAGAATAAACTCTCCTAATTTCAGGATTAGTTTCCACCAACTCTCCTTCTCCTAATTTGAGCTTTGATCTAGTGACCATTCACAGCTAAACCAACACAAGCTTGTCTAACCTTACAACCTAAAGCTCTGATACCACTTGATCTAATAATCACCCTATGAGTGACCTCAGTTGAAGATTTATTAAACAAAAGGTATTACAAACTCATGCGCCGGTGTGCGTTATGTGTTATTTAAGCAATAGATCGATCAGATTGCCAATACACAGACATTTACATGGAAAGACAGCAGAGAAGTACAGTAAGCAACACAAGACACTAACAATTTTTAATAAGGAGTTCACCCTATTCTCCAGGGCTACATCTCTGGTCTAGCTTCAATGGTGGCCTTGTTTTATTGTGTCTTACAGCATAGAAATTACAATACAGGGATTCAATGTGAGTTCTCCTAAAGCAGGTTTGGCTAGGTAGGGTGGTTCTTGGATTCCCTATGCCACTCAGAGTTCATAGACTCTTTTTCTTCCTACCAGCTCTGTGACCCTTGGTCTACAGTGGAAAGAGCCAAATGTGATGCTCATTCCAAATAGATTCCTCTACGGGAATGCTTGAATCTTCAAGCTCTCTGGTGCTCGATGCTGCCTGTGGTCAGCTCGGTCCTCTGTCTCCTCTGCTTGGCTTTACTGTTCTCTATGTTTAGTCCTCCTCTGAGGGTTCACTATTCATTGTCTCTCTCAGTCGCTTGGACTCTTCTCCAAATCCTCCTCTCTTTTCAACTGTCTCTATTCATGGATTTAGCCATTCGATCTCTATGCTTGTTTAGTTCCTCTCCCGCCGGCATCGATTCTCCTTCTGCACCTGCGCTTGGAGTTCCTTGTTCAGCGTTAGCATGAATGCTCGGGAAGTGCCACGTGTCTCCATCTAATTGGTGCCAGCATGCTTCATCGGTTCGTTCCTCCGGTTATGTCGTAGATATGCTCTTTCTCCACCATGGCGGTCAACGGATTCGAAATCCCTTTAAATCGCGGCTTAATTCCCTGTCGATTCCGCTTCTTTCTATTAGGCGTAATCTCAACCATTCGATCTGGGCTCCTCTAAATCCAATGTCATACGCACGTCGAGCATGGTTGACTTGCTCGACCGATAGTGTGCGATCACAGTGGTTTTTCTCTCACCTCCGCTGCCACGAGTCGATCGTTGAGTGGGATCGCTCAACTCCTGTCCAAATCCTCTTACCGTTCAATGGTACCCCGATCAAAACCACTGGTTTCCAGGGCGTGGGTCCTGCCTTTGCGTTTTAGCATTTTTTCATTCTCTGCATGCGGTTCTTTGGCTCCCAATGTGACTAAGTTATTAAGGCTTTTCCATTTTAGCCTTGTTTTCCCAGCACTAATCGTGCATAAAAAATCGCCTCCTTTTCCTGATCTCGGGCTCCTAGGGGCTGTTTTGACCTCCCGAGCAGTCTCCATGGGCCTCAGTCAGCATGCTTTGACCGAGGTCCTCGTCATTCGATGTTGGTTGCCATGGCCACTGGTTCAGGGTGATTTTCATGTTGTTTTGGATTTCATTAGAGATTTGTTCAACTCGATACAGTCAAAGTTCTTAACAGTCTTCTTTGGATCCGATTCGGATAACAGAGACACTACCAATTACAGAATAAGTTCACCTTGGTAACAAACCATATCAGCTTGAAATATTTTTTCAGCCAACTCGGCATGAATGCTAGATAAGCTAGGTGGGCAGATTTTCTTAGTGAATTTGTATTTGGTATTAAACACATAGAAGGAAAAGAAAATAAAATAACAGATACTTTCAGCAAACATGCACATTCTCTAATTGGAGTATATGTTAGCAATATTATTACATATTTCATGGAACAGAGTCAAACTTCAATACATGAAGGTCATAAATACCTGGATATTCAACATAAATTGAAGAAAAAAAAAAATACATGTTATGCTGAAAACTTAGAAAAATTGTTAATATACGGAAATAGATTGTATGTTCCCAATGTGAGTGCTTTGAAAGAAATAATACTAAATGAATATCATAAGAAACCATATGAGGGACATCTCAGATATCCAAAGACAATAACAACATTAAGAAAAGTTTTTTTTTGGCGAGGCATGAAAAAGGATGTAGTAGAATACCTGTTAAAATGTCTAGAAGTCAACAAGTGAAGGTGGAACACCAACACCCCACTGGACTGTTAAATCCACTACCCATTTATTAAATGAAATGGGAATTGATTTCATAGTATTTTATTACAAGATTTCCAAAAATAAGACGAAAACATAATTTCATTAAGTTGGTGTTGGACACCTTAATTAAAGCATCACAACTTATACATATACAATGTACCTATGAGACAACTTAGATTGCCAACATTTTCGTGAAGGAGAGTCTTCGACTACATGGAGTCCCAAAAATGATAGCATTTGATAGGGATGATAGATTCACTTCCAAATTTTACAAAACTTTATTTTTAGGCATGGGAATAAAACTAAATTTTGTTACTGCATATTAACTCCAAAATAATGGGAAGAGGGAGAGAACCAATGAGATTTTGGAGGACATGCTAAGAATGTACGTGATGGACAAGGCTACGAAATGGGATTATTTTCTTCACTTAGCAATTTTTTCTTGAAACAAATGTTACCAAACTTCAATAAAAATTAGTCCTTTTGAAGCCATCTATGGAAAAAAATTATATAAACCTCCCAACTAGAGTCAACAAAAATATAGATTGATATGAGGCCCAGATGTTTTGTAAGAAATTGAATAACTGATGTGGAAATTAGATAGAACATAAAAACTACACAAGAAAGACAAAAAATTTATGTTGATAAAAAAATAACTGACAAGGAATTCAAAGTTGGAGACCATGTGTATTTAAGAGTGAAACCAAGGAAAATTACCTTAAGAACTAAATCTTGTACAAACCTTGCACCACAATTCTATGGGCATTTTGATATTTTGGACATAATAGGACCAATATCATGTCAATTGGCATTACCTAGCCACATTAAAGTGCACAATGATTTTCTTATATCTTTTTCAAAAGAATATGTCCATGAGAATTCTGACATAGTTGATTGGAATTTGATACAGGTGGAACTAGAAGGAGACTTCATGTTAGAGCCACATAACATACTAGATTAGAAATGAAACTTGCTCTAGAATTGAGTCATTGCTCAGATTAATGTGTAATGGAAGCACTTTACACCTAAGAAGGCTACTTGGGAGTTGGAGGATAAAATGCAAGAGAATCATCTCGCACTGGTCACACAGGAGGAAATGGAATAATGAACACTGAGGAAAATGTTGAATAAAAAGGGGGTGAATACGTAATACCCCTCCATTCTTTATGATAATTTCTTGTCATTCTTAAGCTGGAGTATTTTTATACTTGATGGTTAGAAAAGCATGTAGTATTTGTGATGAATGTGAGCAATAAAGTTATTGTGATGTTATAAATATATTTTTATTAATAAATAACATTTGAAAATTACTTAGGAAAGAAACACTAGAGTTAAGAGATTCTTTCCAAGATTGTCAAACCATTATTGGTGGATGGGATCAAAATAAACCTTCCCGTAAATGACTCCTAAGAATCCCTACGAGGTGATAAACAAGTTTTAATAGGATGGGAGAGAAATATCTATTGAATCACCTTGATGGAGAAAAACACTGAGTACTAGGAGAGTAAAGCATCATGGGAGAGAAAGGTGGGCTTTAAATGAAAAGGAAAAACACCATCTTTGAAAAAAGAAAGTTTAGTTGGTAGACCCAAAAAAGTAGGGCACTACCAAGAAAATATGTTGGTAAGGGAAATTATAAAAGATACCATTTAAGAATCAATGATGTTTTGAGTTAGTTACCAGAGAATCCACAGTAATAACCATATTTTTTCAATGTTTCAAATCCCAATAGGGATACCTGTTGGGATTTGAAACGTTGACAAAATATGGTTATTACTATGGGTTATCCAGTAACTAAATCAGAAGATATAAGCAACATATGTCTAAAATCCAGAATCAATGAGGTTTTTTATTCCATAGGCAAGAAATCTCAACTCGGGCAGGAATGGTGGATCAGTTCATGGTAAGGAGTATAGTGTTTTTCCCAAGTGCAGTTCTACCAATGGAAACGGTTAGAAAACCTATGTAGCTTTATATTATGAATATATTATTGAATTATTACGTAACATCCCTCCATTCTATGTAACACTCTGTTGCAATGATGTCGAACCTAAGCTAAGACTAAGTTGTAACATAAAACATAGGTTTGAGGTGTACCAATGAAAGTAATTGCTTTATTATTAAATAAACAAATATAATTTAATCGCTTGGAAAACTAGATACCATGAGATTTGGTTCTTGCCAACTGAAATCCCACTAGTGAATGGAAATGAATAATTCTTTCGTGATAACACTTGTAGATCAAATTCTAGATAATCTTAATGGAATGGGAGTTAAATATCCATTAAGTTACTTAGCTGTAGAAAGATGCTATGTTTAAGAAAAACATAAAAGCCTTGCAGGAGAGAAAGGAAATCCTCTATAGAAAAACCCTTGTGGGAGAGCAAGGTGAGCTTTTCTGGTAAGGGACTAGGAAAATTGATAAAAGGGTCCACCAAAAGTGGGATGCTTCTAAATGAAAAAAATATCATGAAAGAGAGTATTAAATACCAATTGAAGAGATCAACAAGATGTAGCCGGTCCATGGCAAGAACTCTCGGGTCGAGGGTGAACTAGAGGAAGTTAGTTCTAGGTTGGGTGGCGGTGCTCGATTCCAAGTGACAATATTTCAGCTACCCTGTTTTCATTCAATTACATGGGATGTTCTGTATGTGGATCCTTACTCTTTATATTGTAGAATCTTTAAGCTTATGGGTATCATTGCATGTGTTATATTTTTTTATAAGATGATTGAATACTTACGCATGTGACAACTATTGAATATAAATTTAATCAAAGCTAAATTTAGTGATGGGAGCATAGTAGGTGGTTGTTGATAGTGGGTCAAGGAGGTATGTGAAGAAATGGTATCAAAGCTCTACGTTCAAATATTGCAGCCTAGGGGCCAGCTCATCTCTGTAAGGTATGAATGAGTTTTAGGTTTTAAGAAAATAAGATGTTTCAATGAAGGGTTTTAGTTATAAAATTGCTATAAGAAAAATATTCCAATTAGTTCTAGGGTAGTTCCCTAAGGTAGTAGAATCCATAAAGGTTGAAACTAAACCTTAAAAGGATTTATTGGAAGAGAATTTTGAAACGGAACATAATTTTGAACTAAAGTTGTTTGATCTATGGATTTTGAAATTTGCTAAAGTTTAATACTTTAATGCGAAGAGTGAAATGTCCTATACTACTTGACAAGAACGTAACTATGTTTGTCTTCAATTGCAGAAATGGACCATTGTTGGGAATGGGTCCCTTGGGGGTCAATTTTTGGGTTAAACACCCAAGTTTTTGAGCAGAAGGGATGAATTTTTCATAAAGAAATGTAAAGTCTCTACATTTTGTGGTTGCAGAGCGCAGAGATGTCTAAATTTAAAAGGGTTTTCTTCCCTTAGTGTAGATAAATTGTGTCAGTTTTGGAGATCTACCCATGGTCATGGACCACGGGATTGTACAAAAAGGGAAGTCTTAGAAGGTCTAAGTAGACAAGACAATGTATTAAGTAGGTTAGAAGTCATGAGTCATTGGTAGGTTTGGGTTTGCTAAGAGCAACAGTCTTAGTGTAGGAATAGGATCTGCAGCCGAGTGGGCAAAGGCCTAGGGTGGAAGTCCACGACTGAGTGCACAAAACCCTACAACTATGTGCACAGTACGGATAGAGTTTCTACTGAAAACTTGAATCATAAATAAAGAAAAGTATTCTAGAATCACTATGTTTTCTGACTCTAATTATCGCATCCAATTATGATATGTTATGTTCTGTCTTTACATTATAATGCTAAATTGATGTGCGAATGTGTTTGCTTCTATCTCTTATTTGAATGCAAGTAATAATATGTGTTTACGCGAGGGTACTCTAAATTTCATGATAAAGTTGGCTAACCACTAAGATAATTAGGGAAACGAGACAGTAACATAGTTACAGAGGTGTGTAAGTGCCTGAATCATTATTTAATCTTGCTCGAAGAACAATCAAATACCTTCATAGAGGACGAAAGAGGAAATACATTGATAAGCCCTAAAGGCTTATTGATATGTGTGAAGATAGAACTAAGGTTATAAATCGACATCACAACTATCTCAGGGTGCAGAATCTTGTTTCCTGCATCCCCCCATACTGCGTTGGGCGAGACTTCAATCCACGGTCTGTGGATTGATTCCAAAAGGGCCAATAGCCTAGGGATTTTCTTGGCTAGTCAAAGCTGAACCTGGGTCAGGGCCCATGATGCCAACAAATGGTTCCATTGTTGGGACCAAGATCTACATAACAAGAGATGTGATGTCATATCATTGGAATCCAACTAAAAAAGAGATCGAAAATATGTTAGATAGAAAGATCCATGAATTCGCAGTGCAAGACAACAAGAATCCACAATTAACGAAAGAACAGTGGTTGGAGAGATACTTGTACATATAAATACATAAAATCTTCTTTTGTTCCTTCCTAGTGGAGTTATATGAGTGGATCACAAACTTGGAAGATGGCCAGGGAAGATGGAGGCTTGACACTCCAATTGCTTGGACACCAGAGTTAGTAAGGAGATTGGAAGCGTTTGAAGATAAGATCATGTGCATTGTCTACCATTGGCTCGACCGCATCATAGGAGGATTTGTGATAGAGTTCGTGGTTGATACCTCTATTAGTTACAACGAAGTAGAGTGCTGCTTCTTTAAAGGACCGTAAGGTAATTATTTAAAGTCACGAAATACTTGGATTAAGATGCTCTTCTATGAAAATTGGGTTATGCAATTACCTTGATGTTTGGAGCTATGTGAAGCGGAAATTATTTTAAGGAAGGAGGAAGAACAGGTCCTGAGTATAGCCCCCTAATCCAGCCTTTTTTCAGTGATGACAAAGGAGCAACACAGTCTTATCCACTGAGCGTTGTTTAGCTACTAGGACAAGGGTTGCTGTGAATACCTACGCCACCTCCATCCTCATCCCATCCATCCACACCACCTCCATCCTCACCCCCACCTCTCACCCCATCGCCCACACCACCCCCACCTCCACAATTTTTCAACATGGAGAACTTCGTAAAGCTACCTGTATTCAAGGGCATAGCAAATGAAGATCCAAACCAATTTTGCTTCATCACGAAGGCTGTATGGGAAGCCCAAAGTATCACAGATGACCAGATGAAGAGAGTTACGCTAGTCAGTTCTTTGTAGTATCATGCACTAATGCGGTACATTAAGTACAGTACTGATAACCTAACATCCGCATTGGAAAATATCCAGGCCGTGTTGAATAGAGAATTCAATAGACCTAAGTATCAAGCACAGTCAATTGTGGGGTTCAAGGAGATCATGATGAAGCCTGGGGAGACGTCGTGGGATCTAGACCAAAAAGATGAAGTGTATCATCTGTGAGGCCAACATGGACCTAACTAATGGGGAGCACTATGAATGGTTCGTAGCCTCGATCTTGCACCACCTAAGGGTTGTGTCATCACAATAGAAGATTGGAACCTAGGTAGAAGCTTTGGAAATCATGATGAGGCGGCATGAGACACCAATGTAGGATGCTAATCTGAGGGTTTAGTAGATTCATGCACAGTTGCAAAACCTTTGTCTTGAAATGCAAAGTATGAAGAAGGACAGGACAACTTGGCTAGAGGTGTGCAAAGAAGTTTGGTGCCTAAATTGCAAGGGTCAGGGGCATGACAAGGTTCACTGCCCAGTGTTCGTGAACTATGTTGTAGTATGGGGACTAATTCCTTTACTGTCGGAGGTTGTGGCAGAGACAAGTATAGGACCCACGCTATGGAGCGTTATATGCTAGATGGCTGGGAAACAATGACAGACAATTGCCATTTCCTACAGAAATTTGTACAATTACCACAAGAACCCTGTTGTAATTTTTGTCAATAAATAGGTCATGATGAGAGAAATTGTCGTAGTTATGAATTAATGATGGACAGGACACTTGCATATAGGGTGCAGACAAAAACACAGCCTTTGGACTAAGGCATTGGGGGAATGCAAGTTAAATATTAGGGCAACTGAGGCCGAGGTGGAGGAGGGCCTGGTAGAGGATGAGGACAGCTGATTTGTTACAATTGTGGAAGCCCAGGACACTACGCGAGGTACTATCAAAATCCGACGCAATTGTCATGCCGCTACTATCATCAGTTTGTCCATGTGATTGAGGATTGACCCATATTACTAGGTAAGATTCATGAAAAGGGGGCACAGGATCCACAACCAACATAGAACCTCTAGATGATGAGGGCTTAGCCTCGTGAGGAATACCCTATGGTAAACATTGTGGTGCAAAGCAAAACTATGACTAGGGAGGATAAAGGCAAGCAACCAGTAGGAGGCAAATGGGTCCGAAAAGCACCAGAAAAAGAGACTGGGTTTGATCTAGAGCACACAAAAAAACCTTTATTGATGGAAATAAAATAGTCATTGAGGCCTCTACCTTAGGAAGTCAGGAGAAACCAGTTGAAGAAATGGACCCATCCATGGTTACCACATTCTTGGAGACTTGCATGAAACTGTTATGCGATAGTAAGGCTCTAAAAGGCCTGCAAGAACTGATCAATCAGTGCATTGGTAAGGATGGTGCTACCGGTGAACCGTGCATGGTCTAGAAGCTTGAAAAGCATAAGAAGAGGACCAGGCATGATACGAGACTCACCGCGTAGATAAGGGAATACGAAATTGACCAAGTTATCTTTGATCTAGGGTTCGACATGAATGTTTTGATAAAATGGACTTGGGAAAGAATGGGGAGGCCTGTGTTCTAGTGGTCTCTGATCTAGTTAAGAATGGTGAATCAATAGAAAATTATCCCAATGGGGAGGCTGCAAGGGGTAATAGTTGACATTGAGGGAACGAGCACACTGGCAGATTTTGAAGTAATAGAGATTGTGGATTATAGCACTCCCTACACTACGCTCCTTGGAATCAATTAGGCCACGGACATGAATGGGGTAATCAACCTAAAGGAGCAAAAGATGATATTTGAAAAGTGGTACTTCAATGTGGTGGTGCCACTGGATGCTACGGAAGGACCGCACTATATAGAACCCATCCGCGATTATGAAAGTGATGATGATCTGAACTAGATTTACAAGATAACGATGCTAGACTAGGATTGGGTAAATCCGAAAGTGAATGGATGTATTGCATGGAATCGTGAGAGCTTTGGCATGTTAGATTCGGATGAAGAATTAGAGCACTGGTAGAGCCGGTTGCATGAAATATCTACACTACATTGTAATATGATGACCAATTCATTGCGCTGTGTGTCATCCGAAGTCAGGGATCTACCTCACTATGATGGGCTAACTGATGTTGATCGCTTTTTGGATCCATTTGAGAGAGAAGTGCTAGAGAAACATCGCTTCCAAGCCTTGGACTAGGTACTATGCACTACTCCCACAAGATGGTGGGTAAGCACAAGGATAATTTTGATCATTGGTCAAATATAGGAGGATGATGAGAATACATTTTCGGCAGTCGAAGGTGTGGATGATAGATAAGTATGATGGAAGGGATGGTCCACGTGATCACTTGGCCAAATTTACTAAAGCTTATGGAGCAGGAACCCAATCTGAATGGGTGCATCTATTTTGTCATACCCTAGATGTCATACCAAAGAATTGATACTTGCAAACAGATCTCTACCATGGCACTAAAGAATGGGACATCTTGTGCTAGGGATTTATAACGACGTTCATCTTTGAGGATGGGTCTAACTATATTGATATGGTGCAACAGGAGGTTAGAGCAATGATCTTTAGGATCCCACAAGATCCTTTGGACCCGGTCCAACCTAATTGGACTACCTAGCTAATTCATGCACTGGAATTCTATAATGTGACCACTAAAGAAGAAGATGAGGACACTAGAAAGATTAATATTCCATAAAATAAAGGTCACTGCAAGGTTGAAGGCCCGCAGATAGAGGATCCATACATAACCATGCCATTGAAAGCCAGGAAATTCAACATTGGCACAGAGGTGGAACCGAAATTTATAAATATTGGGAACTATTGAGATGATGCAATAGTAGATAAGGTCGCTCAACTCCTCTGCGAATATCAAGAATTGTTCCCCCTAAAGTTTTTTGATTTAAAAGGGATAATAGGAGACCTTGGTGTCATGAAGATCACCCTGAAACTGGACCCAAAACCTATAAAACAAAGACCTTACCACCTTAATCCTAAGTATAAGGAAAGGGTTCACACTGAGATAGATAAGATGCTCGCGGCATGAATTATTGAACTAGTGGAAGAATCTGAGTGGGTAAGCCCGATAGTGGTTCAAGAACAGGAAAAAAAAGAAAAAATAAGGATATGCAAGGATCTCCAGAAGCTGAATGATGCTTGCATGCATGATCCTTTCCTAACCCCGTTCGCTAGATAATGTAGGTGGCCAAGAAGCATACTCTTTCATTGATGGGTTCTCTAGGTACCATCAGATCAAAATCACGCCTGAGGATACAAGAAAGATGACCTTCATGACTAAATGGGGATGTTTTCAGTACACCATAATGTGTTTTCAGCTAAAGAATGTGCCAGCAATATTTTCACGCGTAGTCATTGTTGCATTCAAGGACTTGATTCATAAGTTTCTAGAGGTATACTTTGATGATTGGACAATGTTTGGATTGGTCAAGTGTCATGTGGCAAGCCTGTGCTTGATGTTAGATACATGTCGGAGATACTAGATCACGCTAAATCTAAAAAAGTGTCTTTTTTGTGTCCCTTTCAGGATCCTGCTAGGTGATGTGGTATGCAGATAAGGATTGAAGGTAGACCCAGTGAGGATTGTAGTCATAATCAACTTGAGGTGCCAAGGAATGTGAAACAATTGTGTACAACTCTAGGGCGTACTAGATATTATAGGAAGTTCATCAAGAGCTATGCCCATATCACCGATCCCATGGAGAAGTTGTTGAAAAACGATGCTACATTTTGTTGGAATGATGAATGCCAGGAGAGCTTGGACGTGCTAAAAGAGAAAATGATCATTGTGCCAATCCTAGTATTCCCGTAATGGAAGAAAGAATTTCATGTGCAAGTGGATGCCTCATGTATTGCGATGGGGGTCATGTGGACACAAGTGGGTGAGGGGGGATTGGACCATCCTATAACATTCGCAAGCAGGAAGCTGTCTAAGGCTGAGAAGAATTATTCCACTATAGAGCGTGAAGGACTAGCCATGGTGTACGCATTCCAAAAGTCCAGGCACTATTCGTTCGGTGGACATTTTAAGATGTATATGGATCATTCTGTGTTGAAATACTTGGTCAATAAGCTAGTGTTGGGGGGGATATCTGCAGATGGTTGTTGTTGTTCCAGGAGTATGACTTCGATGTTATTGTGAAGCCAGGAAGACTGAATGTAGGACTTGATCATTGGAGAGGAACCTATTAATTTGGAGGAGGGGTTGCCTGACACACAACTCTTTATAGTGTGCATCGCAGACAATCACTTTGAATATATCATACATTTCTTGACAATGCGAACCACTCCGGAAGGGTATATAAGCCAGCAGAAGAAGGAGTTAGTAGTGCATACGATATAATACTCCATCATTCTAGGGCACTTGTACAAAATTGGGTGAGACAAAATATTGCTATGTTATGTAACTAACTTTGAATGAAGCAGCATTCTAGTGGAGGCTCATGGGGAACTGCAGGAGGACATTATGCAGGAAAAGCAATAGCACAGAAGGTTCTACATGCTGGGTTGTGGTGGCCAACCCTCCGTAAGGATGCAAAAGCATATTGTAGGGCATGTGACGCATGTCAATGGATTGGTAGGCCATCACAAAGGGATGAACTACCTTTGATGTCACAGGTGATGTTACAACCATTTGAGAAATGGGCAATTGAATTTGTGGGTCCAGTTCAGCCTCAAGGAAAGAATACATTGGACAGTACATCATCACTGTGACTGAGTACTTGAACAAGTGGGAAAAGGCACAACCTGTGAAGGATTATCGAAGCGTGAAAGTAGCAATGTTTATTTTTGAATACGTATTGAAAATATTTGGTTGTCCAAAGATCCGATAAGCGATTGCGGTACCCACTTTCTGAATAAAACAATCATCATGTTGACTGAAGAATTTCAGGTGTATCATTAGAAGAGTATGCCTTATAACCCACAAGTGAATGGGATGGTAGAAGCATTCAATAAGATACTAGAAACAAACTGAGAAAGGTCTTCAATGCTCAGAGAAATGACTGGTATGTGCGCATACCAGTGGTGCTATGGGCGTACATAATGACTTGGAAGAATTTGGCTGGGAAAATTCCTTTCAGACTCGTGTATGGTGTAGAAGCTTTGATTCCAATTGAATACATTGTACCTAGTCTGCGCATAATAGCACTCACAGGAATAGCAGACCGCAGGGCCCTAGAAGAGAGGCTCGTGTAGCTAGTAGAGCTTCAGGAGGAACGATTTCTAGCTAGATTTCATCAGCGAGTTCAAAAGGAGTGAGAAAAGGCATGCCACAATTGGAACCTCAAATTGCATACATTCAACGTAAATGATCTTGTCTTGTTATACGATAATAAATTGGATAAATTTCAAGGGAAATTTCAGATACACTAGCTAGGGCCATATGTCATCAATGAGATTAATGATGTTGGAACAATTTAATTGGTCAAATTGAATGGAGAAACCTTCTGAGGGAAGGTGAATGGTAGTCGATTGAAGCCATACACTGGCGATCTAGCTAAGTGACTATATGAGGGAAGCATATTGTTAGCTCTCCAGGTTGCTGAAAGGAGGTGTGGCACTATAAACTACATTGCTTGGGTTGGAGATCTGCACAAAGAAATAACTGCATGGAATGAGAGAATGTACATAGTCCACAATAGTGCATAGAGGGCTGCGCTACTAGAGGAACAACCACACAGAACAACCAAAAAGTGACAGTTAAAGTCATTGTTCATAATTTGATGATGAAAGAACGATCAAATGGAGCAGGGGGGTGGCATTTAAGTTAGAATTTATGGGCAAGATATTTGGAAATACACTGCCAATCTAGCATTAATGAACTGATTTTGGGGGAAACAGTCGGATTTGAATTTGGAGGTGCCTATAAATTACAGGTGGCTGTCGAACGAAAATCACTTAGCATTTTGAGAATTGAGTTGTTGAGATCCCAGGTGCACATGAATTGTGGAACCTTCGAACTTATGCTACAATTTCTATGATTAAGACATTTCCACAAGCGAATCAGGAGTTATTACATAGAATTATGAAAACACTCACTGAAGCTATGAGCGCGGAAGCAACAACAGCTGGGGGAGTTGTTCAAGAGGTGGCTATGGAAGCAGAAGAAGTTGCCCCGGAGGTTGTGCTTGTAGAAATACCAGTTGAAGTACCGAAGTCGCCATGGTCTCCTAGACCAAGGCCTACCCCGACCAAGGAGGGTCCCAAGAACAAGAAGGGAAAGAAGGTTGTGCCACTGTAGTTGGTCCACAGATCTCCTAGAAAACACCCATAGAGGAATAAGCACACCACACAAGAAAAGGCTAAGATGATTAACCTGGATCCAGAACAAGAAGAAATTGAGGATATCCCAATGGATGATGAGGTTGTGGGGATGGGAACGAAGGGTGTTGAGATTGAGGGGTCTGACCCCATCAATAAGTTGCCTAAGTATGTTCCTTTGTGTATGGGCAAGACCAAGGTGCCCAAAGACATTGAAGGACCAAATTGTGTTTGAAGGACCATGCTTGGGACGTGTCCCCCTTTCGAAATTAGAAGACTAGGATTTAGCAGACATAGAGTAGTTTCCGCATCTAGAAACGAATTAACTCATGCAATATGTGTTCCACAAAACCACTGGAGTAACCGCGTTGGAGCCATGGAAGTGGTTGAGAGGTGTGGATAAGGCAGGAATGCTCAACCTGCTATGGGTGTCGCAATACAACCGGACACCCATCATAATGGTGGTAATGAAGGAGCTATTGTGCTTAGTACACAATGGGTGTTTGTGGCTGGAGGAGCCAATACCCATCAGTGATAGGTTGATACATAAGATCATGTGGCTATCATACATAGGGGAAAATATGGTAATAATGTTTGGTGGGAAGGTTGGCGAGCATGCCCTCCCAAAGACCATGACGGAAAAATTTAAGTTGGTAAAGAAGCCACGTGGTTATGCCATTTTGAGCATCTGTGACCCTACAGTCAAAGTGGCAGTGCAACTCTTAGCAGGTAAGGTCATGCGGAAGTGTTGCATCGATGAAGTACCGGCACCAGTTGTAGCTTTGGCAGCCCAATGAGCGGAAGGAGTTCAATTTAATTGGGTGTGCTGCCTCTGCGGTGAGTTCCTGCTAAACTGCCGTGAGGCACAGGATCTCAGCAAGACATTTAACTATTCATGGCTCTTGTTGTCCATAGTGTTGGTAGCATGGAGCTACCCGAAGACAGTCAATTTCCTTTAGTCGCGCCGGACCTACCAGAGGACGTGAAGTACTCTTCACTGTGGGTGACTAAGAATCCTCAGAGGATAAAGGATAGCAAGCTCTTTTGGACCTTAATGGATATGAACATACATATGGCCATAAACCACTAGCCGCAATTATCGCGTACTAAATTTGACAGGTTATACGAGTATGTGGAATTCAAGGATGACTTCCACCACGTCTCAATAGAGGAATGGAAGGACCCTCAGTAGAAGTGGCATGACTTCCCCTATTTGGCCACAGATGACACAATCGGTGTAGTCCTTGACTTCTGTCTAGCAGAGTAGCGCACTGCATCGGACTTGGTTGGGGGATCGAGCAAGATCGTTGCACAATGCAAGAAGGAAGAGGCCAAGCAGAAGATGGAATAGCTGGTTGCGAAGAGGAGAAAGGAGGTCGGTAACAAGGGTAAGGTAGAGCATGATGTGGTGCAACAATTGGGTGGGTAGGTAGGAGAAGAGGAGAGAGGGTTTGACAAAGGTCAGTGGCCGCCTTCACCAGAGATAGAGGAAGAAGAGGACGAACAAAAAGAATAGGGAGGAGCAAACCCAGAGATGAATCTGTTCTATATCAAGCACACTAGGGGTATAGAAAATATAGGGTCGTGGAAGAAGTCTAAATTGATCACCCTCATAGATGGTGATCTGAATGATATAGGGGATACAGTGCTGGATGCCACAACGGAACTGCTACAATAGTTTGAGTAGCAGCAATAACAGGTATTGGGGGCCATTCAAACGGGTCTGCTAGAGCTTCAAATCCATGCGTCATAAACTCAGACCATTACAGCAGCCACTAGTTTGGCCCTTGGCACCTCAAAAATCATGAAGATGCTACACGCTAGGGACCCCCAAACCATAGTGCCGCCAAATGGAGCATTGACGACGGTGACTAATGCTGACAAAGACATTGTCAATGCCCTCAATGGCATGGGACTTAATCTGATAGCTCTTCCTAGCGAAGTGCTTTTCCTTTTGTAGGACGGTGTGATCGCTGAACTTTTGGCCTGCGATCATCGTGCTTTGTAGGTGATTAGTGAGCAAAAGTTCAACAATGCTCAGAAGGTTGAACAGCATGACTCCACTATCAACCTTGTGATCGACCTCACAAATAAGAATCAACGCCTTGCTAAGGTTGTGTATGAAGCATGCCAGACTGTCCTGGAGTTGGACATCCCTGAGGCTGAGCCAATCAATGTGCAGGTTCGAAAATAGAGTTGGCCAAGGATCAGCTAGACTTGAATATCAATATCGTGGAGTTGCAGTTGAAGGCCCAACCTTCGACTCCATCTGAAGGCAGTAGTGCATGACTACTGTGGCAGATGTCATAGCAGTGGTAGCAAGTGCAGTGACAGATTTCAATGACACTTTTTGAGCAGTCACTCGAGGTCCTCACCAGCCTATAAGAGGACCCCAGTATATAGAGGTTGTAGATAGAAGCACAAGAGCCAAATAGTGCTAAGATAATGTTAAGGTAACAATGCGAACTTTTTCCATCATGCAGAGGCTCGCAAAGTTACAGGAGGCCAAGGGACTGAAGCAATAGGTAGACGTAGTGCAACACAAGGAAGTCATGTTGAAGGCTCACTTGAAGCCTTTGTTAGATGAGGCCTGTGAGATCACGACCACAATTGAAGGCAAGTTGGCGAGTTTGCAACAGACTCAGCAGAAGTTATATGTTGATAGCACAGGTCCAGTGATAGAACAATTGGTCGAGGAGCTGAAGCAAGTGTCAACACAGTACGTCGCCGAGGTAGCAGTTGTCTAGGTTGAGCTAGGAGTTCTTCATGACAAGATCTCCATGCTATTCAAGTGACTCCAGGGAAATTCACCATGTTTATGTTGGTGCCCCATTGGGAACAGGTCCTCTAGGGGTCAATTTTGGGGTTAAACACCCAAGTTCTGGGGAAAAAGGATCGAATTTTGTTTAAAGAAATTTAAAGTATCTGCATTTTATGGTTGTGGAGCACGAAGGTGTCTAAATTTAAATTGGTTTTCTGTCCTTAGTCTAAATAATTTGTGTCGGTTTTGGAGATCTACCCATGGTCTGCGGGAAGTCTTATAAGATCTAAGTAAACTATACAGTATAGCAAGTAAGTTAGAATTCATGATTCATTGGTAAGTTTGGGTGAGCTAAGAGTGAAAATCTTAGCATAGTAAGAGGCTCTGCAGTTGAGTGTGCAAAGGCCTATGGTGGAAGTCCACAACTAAGTGTGTGGACCCTTGGAGCTATGTGCACAGGGTGGATAGTGTCTGTACTGGGAACTTGAATCATAAATGAAGAGAAGTATTCTAGAATAACTGTGCTTTTTGTCTCTGATTATTGCATCCAATTATGATATGTTAAGTTCTGTGTTTACATTATAATGTAAAATTGATGTGAGAATGTATTTGTTTCTATATGTTATTTGAATGCAAGTAATAATATGTGTTCACACAAGGATACTCTTAATTGCATGATAAAGTTGGATAGCCACTAAGATAATTAGGGAAATGAGACATTAACATAGTTATAGAGGTGTGTAAGTTCTTGAATCATTATTTAGGGTTGTACGAAGGACAGTCGGATACCTTCAAGGAGGACGGAGGAGGAAATACATCGATATGCCCTAAAGGCTTATTGATCTATACAAAGATAGAAGTAAGGGTACAAAATTGACATCACAACTATCTCAAGGTGCAGAAACTTGGTTCCTACATCCCCCCATACTTCTTTAGGTGAGATTTCAGTCTGCACTCCATGGATTGATGCAGAAAGGGCCAGTAATGTAGGGATTTGCTTGGCTTCTCAACGTTGAACTTGAGTCACGACCCATCAAGCTAACAATCACTTAAATACATAACTAGTCTAAATCCTTGATTCATATCACTAGATATTGAAGAAAGAAGGGTAGAGTTAGTTCAAATTTTACATGCCTATACTGAGTTTTTTTCAAGCAATACTTATATATCCTAAAAGTTTTTGTTCTTATAATTGGTAATGATTTGGTAATTGGTAAAGAATGTGTGGTGATAAAAAAATATTGTGGATTTATTTTCTATAGTTGTAAGTATGTATTACAAATATTCTTTGATGATCTAATTATTTAATTAGATACAATATTTTTTCTATTGTTGTGAAGTATGTATGAAGAAATCAACACATAAGAGCTTGAGCTATGGGTTATCTCTCATCTATCTCAAATTAGAATGGCCACATTTACATATAATAAGAAAAGTGTTTTTGTAGTATTTAATGTTTTTTATCTCTCTAAAGTGTTAGAAAATGTCGGAAAAGAAGAGAGGCAACAACTGACGAGGAAGTATAATTGTGCATGTCAAAGAAAAATTATTATCACCAGTGTTTTCGTAGTATTTAATGTTTTTTTTATCTCTCTAAAGTGTTAAAAAATGTCAGTGAAGAAGAGAGGAAACAACTGACGAGGAAGTATAATTGTGCATGTCAAAGAAAAATTATTATCACCAATGAAATCTTTATGTGTTATTCATACAATATTATAGCTATGATGTCAAGGTTGGATATATATATATATATATATATATATATATATATATTATATATAATATATATATATATATACTATATGTATATATGTATGTATGATGTAACTTGTAAAGTTATATAATTGTGATACAAAAACAACTTCTATGACGAAAACAAATCGAAGGTGGACCCAAATCGAAATCCAAGGAATATGCCATTAACACATGCCAAAATTGTCGACATCCACGTCACTCTCGGAAATACACTAGGCATCCTCGATGGGTCCAAAAAAAAAAACATTACCACTTCTCTTGATATAATAATACACATTTGGAAACACATTTAAGTTCATGCATTCAAAATCAATTCCCATCACATGTTGAGATATGGATAATTTTGTAGTTGGATTCTGTTGAATCATATCTATTTAAGTTAGAAAAATAATAGAATCAAATATTCTCTAACAATTCTTTAAAACTAAATTTCATACGTGGGTAAATGAAGCATTCAGATACTGATATTTGTTGCAAGTGATTTGGTTATGAGGATCATACTTGCAAATGCGGTTGAAGTAGGGTATAGCAAAATGATTAAAATTCCCACATAAAAGATTATTCACATATATATAACTTATATTTATGGGAAATCATGTTTACATTATTCAGATTTGGCAATCTAGAGTATTAAGTTATGTTGATAATACATATAGGACAAGTGAAATAATTTTATTTGTGGATATTGCAACCAAATATTTGTCAGTTGAATACATGTATAGTAAAAAAGACAAACGAGTGTGGTTCTCTCAATTTGTCGAAACTTGTCCAAATGGTTGACAGTTGTATCATATTCTGCTAAACAAAGTATGGAAAGGTTGTAGAGGTAAGTGATAAGGAATTAACAAGAGTAGCAGTCACCCCAATTCATTGTACTTGTTACTCTACCAATGGTATAATGATTCAGATAGGTTTTCTTCTACACCAGTTCAAATATCTGAGGGGTCGTAAAAAAGGGTATGTTGATAAACCTAGCACCATGACTATCTTTCTCAAGTGTCCCAATGGGTTATGGTAGTTTTAGGAAGTGTGTTTGATTGGTAGTTTTAAAACACAACAACACCTTCCCAATTTGATTATCGGAGAAAATCTCTTTGTAGACTACTTTTTCCTCTTCCAGCTACAATGTCACCCTTTTTGCTAGCCTTATCCGTTGATCTAGAGGAATTTGATTTTTGATTTAGTTTCTCACAAAAGAATTCAGTAGGATAATGGTTATCCTTATCAACACGACATAAAAGGAGCTAGTGTGGATAATATTTATCCTGATATTCACATTGACAACATAGTCTAAGCTCTATTTTCCCTATGCCTTGCTGATTTGGAACATGGAGGCTACACATAATCAGGATCAACAAGGTTGCTTTAAACACAACCTATATCCATTTGACCTAAGTTTGTTAACGGTGGGAAAATATGTGAAGTTTCACCTTTGAGTTCTTCATCAGAGTGCGTTTCATGGGGAAATAGAGAGCTCCTCAATCTTGAAACTACTACAGCTTAGCGATGAATAATACGATAGTTTGGAATAGGGTGATAGGGGTCAATTCATTTTAACCAATCAAAAAACCAATATGGTTGTTCTAGTCATCACCTTCTCCTCTATACCCCTAGATCTTCAAAGAGAAATCATTTTGTGAAAGACTGTATTGTGTATAGTGGATAGCCTTATGTCCAGTTGGGGAACTCATAGAGAACCGAATTGGAGCGACCTTGTTAAGTGTGGAGATGGATAAAATCAAACGTAAAGAAAAGGGGGAAAGAGATCTTTTTGACTTGAAACCATCGCATTAGGGGACCGAGTATTTTCTGAATGAGAAAGAAGGTGAGAAATGTTAGTATAGAGTCCTAATAGCATGACAGGATAAAGTGAACCCCTGATAGTTTTCTTTTATAGGGAGAAGGAGATAAGGGCAGGTGAAGCATTTATGAAAATGATGTCATGAATGATGGTGAAATGGAATAGTGATTCATTGGATCGAAGAAATCTATCATCATAGAGAATACTTTTTAGTAAACTCTTGTATCGCATTATATACAATCTTTAAGAAAAGGAAGTTTTAGCAAACAACTGCCTACAAAGCGTATCAAATATACAGGTCACTTCGGTGATCAAGGACCTTTCTCTTTTCTATATTATATAGGTGAGAGTCCTTTATTGCACTCATATGTGTATAATAAAGGAAATTAGCAAATTGAATTGGCACAAAATTGTGCATATTATACAAGGAGATGATTGAATATCGCTCTTGCAATAACTTGAAAACGAAACGAACTGAATAAGATTGAAGTGGCCAATCATGTAAGGATTATATTAGGCATCTCGCTCCTGCAAAGGAATCAGTCTGAGAGGATCTTAATCAATTGAGTGAAACCACTCAATCATATATAATGATATAACTAAATATTGTTATTGCATCGATGAACTCGAGACAAGAAGCAAACCTACCTTTGTTACAACATCTCATTTGGACACTCTGTCTATATATACCAACCAACATAAGAGCCCAACAAGCATCATAGGAACCTTTCACTCAATCAACCTTTTATACCTCACCTCTGATGAGTGATCTGGACAAGGATGTCTCTATTACGATCATTCGAAATCCATCATGGTTCCTTACTTAAATAAAGGGTCTCTTCTTATGGGTTAGATTGACTGTGATTTTTCATTACTGGATGGAAATGGTAAGGATGCAGTAATTAAATTGTGACCTATTTGTTTTAATGCATAAGAAGCCCATAAGAACATGAATACTTTCTATTAGTTTTCCTTGAAGTTGCTGATTTACTTTATGCTTTCAACGTTCTAGGTTCATCATTTTTTGTTTTGCATATGATGAGTGATGTGGATGAACAATAATAATTTATGGCTCATTTTTGTTCTTACGATGAACTGCATTGTATGCCTACATGCATGGATGGCACAAATTCTCACTAATTACCATGATTTAAAATTGGTTTGTGATACTTACACATGATAGATCTAGTAAAGCTAGAAGAATGAACAAATTTGTAATAATAGTAAAATATGGTTATTGTATTGAAAGTTTGGATGATCAATTTTAGTCATGTGGTCATCATGGCTAATAAATATAAATGCAGGTGTTGAAAGGAGTAATGGGGGATAAGAAAAGTTGTAACCCTATGTGTAAGTCCATGCCAGTAGGTCTTTTCTCACATATTGTCATCATATTACTTTTATCATATTAAAATTAAATTATGAGTTGTACATAATCTACCCAAGGACATAACTCAATGGAATTAAGTTTATACTTATAGAGATATTAAGAATGAATGAAATATGAAGAGAAAAAAATGTTGAACTCTTATGAGGTAAATGGCAAATAAAAATAGTTAAAATGACAAGTTCCCTTTGCATAGATCATAGCCAACATGAGGAAAGATCAAAAATAAAAGTATATATACGAAATATATATAAATATCACGAAATAATTTCATGATATTCTATAGACATTAGAAGAAATTGATGGTTAAATAATTTGTATCCATCCTAGAACAAATTCTTAAGGTTTTCCTTATCTGTATTTGTTCATGAATTTTTCCATGGAAAATCATTAAGCTCATGAAAGGCACGTCTTTGTACATGATATTAGACTATGTATTTTAATTATTATATTTCAAGTTAATATTTTTACGTTGATTAGTGCAACTATATCTAATGATGCAATCCATTTTGGATGTGGTTTTTCCACTGGTTGAACCATTTAATTCACCCTTATTAAGAAAACGCTCCAAATATACACTATTGAAGGGAACTAAATTGTATCTGGTCATTATTTTGATATTCAATAGCAACATGCATATTTAATAAGTTGGAACCTACAAGTCTCTTTTTGGAATAAAGAAATATCTTGATAATTGTAACTGAGATATGTAAAAGGCACAAATTATATTTCCAATCTAGACAGAATTAGGGTAACATTTGTGAAGTATGTGCACACATGTAATACAACTCACTATATGCATGTTGGAGAAGATATCATACATTAATAATTTAATGAACTTAATAAGTAGGTAAATGGGACTGGGACTCAAAAGTACATCTAGTGTAAATACATAATGGGAATATAAAAGTAGCTCTTAGTGCTTTACAATTAATAGTAGAAAGAAAGTACAAACTCAAGGGCACATTCTCAAATTGACTGAATTTCCAATGTGTTAATTATTGTAACCAAAATTATGAAACCTCAAACTCCACAGCCTTGATGTGTATATCAATCCGTATAAATATGGGTTTCTGTTAGTAATATCTCACAAATAGACACTTTTCAAATCTATAGCAAGAAGAAGATGCTTCTAGTAGAATGATTGTAGATCTTACGAATGTATTTATTATGGAAATTGATAAGATTGAAATGATCTGTATGCTTCTACGATATATAAACAAATTATACATGACTTATGAGAACAAAAATGGCAAACATATTAGATATGGTGGTGTTGGATGCACTTGAAGTGGAAATAGAACAATTCAGAGAAGCCTAATAAGTAACAAGAATTGTACACTAGATTCATAACATGAATCATCTGAATTAATTAAAAAACTTTATAAAACAAAAGGCTTCACAGTAATACAACTTATGATAGTCTAAGGATCTTATGCTTGTAGTAAAATAATGCATGCATCAAGTAAGGGTGACATATAAAATGTTCTAGATGATGAAGAGAGAGGTTAAGAAACCATGCAATAGCTTGTTAGATTGGTACGATGCTTCAACCGTATTGGATGTTTAAGTGGTACTCGTAATCGATCTTTTTGTGTACAAAGATAATTTGTTTCGATAAAATGATACCTAGCAATCTATTCCAATTAAGTGACAATCGTACAATCTAAGATGCATATTTGTACCATTATTTCCTATCAAGCAATATGGGAGAAATATACCTATCAAATTGTATTGATAGTGTTGTCTAGTTTTGAATATGGCAGCATAACAATTATTCCATAAACTATTTATTTTCAATAATTTGATAATTTATTTGGTTTCCAAGAAATGGATTACATTCTAATAGGTTGTGATTTAGAGTTAAGGTGTGGAATCAACATGTTAATGACCTAGGTTCACACGCTGGTACACATATTCAATCCGAAAACCCAAATTTAATTGTGTTGTAAAGTTGTATTATGCATGATTACCTCTATGTTATTATTTTCTCTTAATGTTGAAATTTTCCTGCAACCACAAGATATATGAGAAGGATTAGCTCAATAAATTGACTTAAATGATTTGACATAAAAAAATTTGGTAATGCTCTCGTTGTAGAAGTTGAATAGGTCCATTAATTCTTTATTCTCCAATTAACAAACTAAGCATGGTTTGATTGCACTTACATAGAAGTAGTGTGAATAAATAATTGAATGATTTTTTGGCATAATACTAACATTGTTGAAAACATGGGGATGAGGTACATGTCGTGCATGTGATGATATGCACATTTCGTATTGCGTACACGTTGTACATGCGATATTTTATTCATGTGGTACATATGGTACTAGTGTGGATGCATGTGTTGCATGATGTTATATGACATGTATAGTTGTATGTATGTGATCCACACTATGTGTATATAAACATTGTTGAAGAGAAGGCACTGTGTGTTTGCTTTGTGTGGCAACCAATCTAGAGTGCATATAAAAGAAAGACAAAGGTGGAAGCTAAGGATTTATTGGAGGATTTGTATTAGTTTTTTATTTACATTTAGTATGCATGTGATTTATGAATCTAGTATATCATAATTACATGTCATCTAGGATTGGTTTTATGATGGTTACATGACTTATGATATTGATGAGCTAACCTAATGTGATATTTTATACATGTTGATTTGGTCAAATTTGAGTTAGACTTGTTGGGGCTAATGTAGGGGGACTGCAGGAAGAAAGTGTTCAGAAGGAACACAAATTCATTGCATGAACTTTCATTTATTCCTATTATTTAAATAAATGAAATTGAAAATGAGAAATCAGAGTTAAATGGTGGGAAACATTAAAGTGTAGTTACTCAAATAATAGTATTTTTATATCAAGTTATGACATTAGTTGTGGTAAAAATAATTGAATTTTTTTAAGGCATCCAAAGTCTCTCACAACATTGATTGAAACAAATGTTATAGGTAGAAATTGAAGGAGATTTGGTGATAGAACTCCTTTGTAACCTATATATCGAAAGATCTGTTTCAGGTGGAAAGGCCATGGGAACCTATAATTTCATAAACGACTGCCTGAGAATGAGGAAATAAATTATAAGATGTAGTAATACACCTAGAACGATGTAAATTTAAGGGGGGAGTACATAACACTCCTCTGTTGTATGTAAATCTTTGTTGTTATCATGTCAGAGCTAAGCTAAGACGGAGTTGTAACAGAGAAGATAGGTATGAGATGTAGCAATGAAAGTAAATGCTTTATTATTAAATAAATAAACGTAATTTGATCACTTGGAAAATAAGACACCAAGAGATGAGATTCTTTCCAAATGAAATCCATTGGTGAAGGGGAATGGATAATTCTTTCATGGGAAGACTTCTAGATAAAATTCTAGATAAGCTTAATGGAATGGGAGATAAATATCCATAAATTTTATTAGCTCGAGAAATATGATAAGTTCAATAAAAATATAAAACCCTTGTAGGAGGGAGAGGTAAGATTTTATGAGAAAGCCTCGCAAGGGAGAAATGTGAGCTTTTCTAAAAAATCCTAGGGTATTAGAGAAACATATCCACTAGAAGAGGGACGCCATTAAAGGAAACCATATCATGAAAGAGGGAATTAGATACCCATTGAAGAGATCAACAATAGGCAGTTGATCCATGGCAAGGACTCTAGATTCAGGGGTAAATTAGAGGAAGTCAGTTCTAGGTTAGGTGGCAGTGCTCAATTTTCCAAGTGATAATCTTTCAACTAATTGGTTTCGTTCAATTGCATGAGATGTTCTGTATGTGGCTCCTTACTCTTTATATTGTCGAATCTTTAAGCTTGTGGGTATAATTGCATATCTTATCTTTGTTTGTAATATGATTGAATACTTATGCATGTGATAACTATTGAATATAAATTTAATCGAAGTTGAATTCAGTGATGGGAACATAATAAGGGGTTATCAATATTGGGTAAAGGAGATATGTGACATATCCATAGTTTATTTATATTCATATCGATGAATAAACTGTAGTAACGTGAAGACAAGCATCGATAAATGAGTGTGCTTGATATTTTGATTTAGTGATTTACTTATCTATATATCCTTGATTTCTTATTCACGTTATTACTCCTATATGCATCCTGGAATGTTAAAACTACCACGGGGAGTAATTAGTAGGAAGTATTCGTGGATGTTCATTATTATGTAATTATGAAGGAAAATATTGTAGAGTATATAAACTTTTCCCGAAAGGTGCGATGGTTTGATTCGTGGTGCAACCCCTTGAAGGTGGTGAAATCATAGAATTTGAAATTAGATTAAAACTCTATGTAGTTTATATTTTACCTTTTCTATTACATTGACTACATTGGAAGATGTTACGATGCCAAATCATTGATATAAGACTTAGTGGAATCGATTTAATGAACCGTCAGTGAGTTAGTCTAAGGTGTTAAACCAACAAAAGCATATATATATATATAAAGTTAAGTAAGAGAGACTCAAGTAGAGAGTGTAAGGACTCGAAACACGACTCGTGGCTCATAAAACAAGCTATTAGAATTCTAGAAAAGCTTATAATTATTCAAAAACAAAAACAAGAAACAAAATCATAATTCAAAGCATTAACATATAACTTATCAATCAGAAACAGATCGAAACTGAATATTACTGCCATGAATCATTAAAGAACCGAATAATAACAATTTGTTTTATCACATTAATAAACATGTGCTTTACATATTAATTACTTCACTCTAAGATTTGGGAATTAAAGCGGTAAATTGAGCAAAGTAAACCAGAGGAGACTACACGACATAACTGACGCAAAATTTAACAAGTTCATGGAAAATATTAACTCAATGCCTATCTGACTTTATTTAGGTTAATTAACAAAAATAAAATTATATAATTAAAGCATAATAGGAAATACAATAGGAAACATGTAAGCTATTGGATTTTGTTCTGGCGCCAGAACATTACACTATTGGACAGAAAAGCGAATCAAAATAGGGTAAAGGTGGAATGGAAATAGGGTAAGAAATGTTTCTCTACCATTACAAATTCAAATAATTCAACAAATTGTATGCAACAAGACTTTGAGGTGTCAAAACATCTACTATGCCCTGCATGGCAATCACGCGCAACTATCGAGAATAGTGGAGTGAATGTTTTCCCTTAACTACTCACACCATAACTGAACAATTAGGTATTGTATAGAATTGTCAATTAGAAATTTGCAGTGGCAAAGAAAACATTAATACTATTCATAGAACCGTAGTAGGAAAGGGAGACACTTTCTACCCTATATATGGGCTTTCCCAAAAAAAATAAGAGTGAGATTATTACAAGTACTCCACGTAAAGAAATCAAAATTGATAAAATAGGATACAATTTCAATTATATATAAACTTTTCCGTCCATATAGTAACATGAGGTGAAAATTAGTGAAATGTAACCATGAGAGCTTATTTCGATGGTAATGTTCAAGTACCCCGAAGGGTCTTTGGTCTATCTCATAAAAATTATACATATTGAAAACAAATAACACATTCTAGGTGCAAATGTTCAAGTTATACTACATTTCTCATAAGAGTAAAATCGAGAATTTATTATCCATATAACTATAAAGACACGGTCATTGTATTTTAAAAAGAATCCAAAATTACGTGTGGAGCACTGACCTCTAGGAATAAAAGAGTAGGGATTAAATGTGGGAATACGACCTCGTTGGTTAGAAATTCATCAAACATAGTTCCCGTCATACCTACACTAATCAAGTCAGACAAAGTAATAACTCTCAGAATTTCCTGGAACATAGTTACATAGTACCTCCTACCAAGGAGGAAGAGAAAAAACACAGAACGTTAAAATATACCTGTTTGCCAAAAAGAAACAAACTACTCAACAGCTGTAGTTTGTTCATGAAATAGTGTGTTCAGTAAAACGCTCATTGTAGGTAAAATATTATTGAAAAGAAGAACCAAATGTAAAACACGAAAGAGACAAGCCGTTAGATAACTATAATTTAGAGAGCGAATGAAGTAATAATCTAACTACTGTGTTAAGAAAAAAAATTAAGAAACAAATTTCAATTTACCTTCCATTGACACCTGTAGCAGGGACCCATTTCATCAGCAAAATTCAATGCTATGTCGAATTGGAAAGGATGAAACATTAATCCACATCCATTTGAGAATGGAAGAACTAGGAACATGGAAATAGTGAGGGGTATGTTAGTGCTTTTCAGCCTTGCCAGTCGCCAATGATCAAATATGCTCTTACAAGGTTTTGTTTACGGTCTCAAATCAAAATTTTATCATTTCATTAGGTTTCCAAAATAAATTTGGTCATGGGCTAGTGTGTCTAGGTCTATTACAACTCCTTTCAAAATTTTCATGTTTCAGTCATTTCCATCACTCAGTTGGATGTGCCATCACTCAAAGGTCATCATCATCACCTCAATGATATCATCATGGTCCCCATTCAGCTCAATACCACCATTAGGTCATTAGGGTTAAAGTCATCCAAATCAGTCATTTCATTCATAAATCTGGAAAATGGAGTAGTAATATGGAGTTTTCTCAAAGGTATTTATTTCAAAGTGTAATTTCTTTTGAATATCATATAATAAGTTCTAATGTCCAAATTTGCATTGAATATGCCAAAGCTACATATTTTTCAAAGCAAAAGTGAAAAACATATGGTGGGCCACCCTACCACTATGAAGAAATTGACTTCTACAAGCTATGAAAGACCATGAAAATTCATTTCTCTCTCATTTCATTAGCAAAGGGACCTCACTCACTAGCAAGCCATATCCTCATCATTTTCAGGGTGAAAGGATATTCCAAAAACTAATTTCAAGTAGCCACGCTCTGCTTTCCAGCAACCACGTTGTGTTTTCTCTTCAAAAGCCACAAAACCTGTTTTCAGGGGTTCTCAATGCAAATTGAAATCTTCATTAGCATTTTACAGGTAAGTTCAGGCCTCTTTATACCTCCATCAACATTATTTCCTTTTTGTATGGTGGATAGTGCCCTTTTGTCCCCACGTTGTGTTTTTGGTAGTTTTCCTAGCTGGGACTATGCAAACATTCCCTAGGCTAAATCCTACACTCATTTTATCCCATTCCACTTCTCAAAGTTCTCTAACACACTTACTTACTTCCATAAATTTTCCTACACTCATTCCCCTTTCCTAAAGAATTCATCCTATCCCCTCACTCACTTCCCCTATTTTCCCACTAGGGCTTTTTCTCTTGCACACTATGAACATGGAGGAAGAAAAAAATCTTATAATAAGGGAGGTAAAATATCAAGGTATTAACAAATCAAAACCAATGAGCTAATGTCGTCCTCACTATCCAAGCAATGTTTCCAGAATGTTGGTTGTTTAGGGCCCTCTGAACAAGTTCAAAATGTCAAGTATCATGCCAAGTTCACCAGCTTGTTTGCTACTAATTGTTATAGCTCCAAATCTCACTATTATGGTTTGTGATGCTGCACTCATGGCCTAGGGCAACCCCTCCTTCCAGACCTGGTCTCAAATTTAAAAAACAGTGTTTTATTCCTT
>APFE030447820.1:66439-86500 GCA_000404065.3 Pinus taeda | reverse complement strand
TACCCAACCCGCGTATATGTATTAAAACACTTAAAAAAATATAAAACTCCTTATTTTCGGGTGGAGATCGCGGGTTTTACCTGCTGATCACCTGTTAGTTCCCGTGGCCCAACTTTTCCCAACCAACTCCCAACTAAAAAAATACTTTGGGAGTGGTATAAAAAGACATAAAATGGAAGGCCTAAGGGAGGAGAGAAGAGAGAGAAAGGTTATTATACTGATATTTTTCCCCTGACCAGGTCTGAAGACACTTGTGCCTTCTGCACTTCCCCCATTTATACAGGAAACCCTTGGTTTCCTTGTGATTTGATGTTCATCCACTAGTTATGGCATCATGGAGTGAGTCTTGGAAGGAGATATGCTAGAGGCTTGAGGCTGGACGGATCCGAAAGGAAGCTTTGCTTGGAACCTGCGAAAGGTTACTCAGGTGATATTACTCCTTTTGTACATTCTATTTGTCTATAATAAAGAAACACGTCTTGGTTCCCGATATGCTTCTTCTTTATGTTTATGATGTTCATGTTTGAATTCATATGTGAATGGTTTTTTAAAGTTCATAACTAACTACCTTCTTTTATAACATAAAGATGATTTCTTTATAAGTCTTTGTCCATATACTGTTGTATTCTCTGGAATTGGTTGTTTTGTAGGACAAAGGAGCGAAAGGGACTTGAAGAAGGGTTTGGACCCTTGAGGAACTTCTCGAACGTAGGACCTGAGGTACGCCCCTCTTACTATAGAATTTGCTTATAATAGCATAATGGCTGTCTGAATGTGTGTTTCTCTATTTAGACAACTTTTAGTCTGCTAGGGTTTCCACCCAAAAGCCCCAGGGGAGCAAATCCCTCGACAGAATTAAAGTTGTCTAAATAGAGAAACAAGCGTACGTACACTTCTGTAACTAAGGAAAACAACGTATATGAAAGATTTCAAAAAAAATAAAAAACAAACTAAAGAAACTCACAAAACTTAGAATTCAAGAATAGACCAGACAGTAACAACACACCAACAAGCAACTGAGCCCTGATTGGCTTGACAAACACCCAAACTAGGAACAACAAGAGTGTTGTCCCCAGCCGAGTCGCCAATTCTGTTGAGGGATTTGCTCCCCTAGGGCTTTTGGGTGGAAACCCTAGTAGACTAAAAGTTGTCTAAATAGAGAAACACATTCAGATAGCCATTATGCTATTATAAGAAAATTCTATAGTAAAAGGGGCGTACCTCAGGTCCTACGTTCGAGAAGTTCCTCAAGGGTCCAAACCCTTCTTCAAGTTCCTTTCGCTCCTTTGTCCTGCGAAACAACCAATTCCAAAGAATACAACAGTATATGGACAAAGACTTATAAAGAAATCATCTTCATGTTATAAAGGAAGGTAGTCAGTTACAAAAATTAAGCAACCATTCACATATGAATTCAAACATGAGCATCATAAACATAAAGAAGATGCATATCAGGAACCAAGACATGTTTCTTTATTATAGACAAATATAATGTACAAAAGGAGTAATATCACCTGAGTAACCTTTTGCAGGCTCCAAGCAAAGCTTCCTTCCGGATTCGTCCAACCTCAAGCCTTTAGCATATCTCCTTCCAAGACTCACTCCATGATGCCATAACTAGTGGATGAACATCAACACACAAGGAAACAAGGGTTTCCTGTACAAATGGGGGAAGTGCATAAGGTACAAGGGTCTTCAGACCTGGTCAGGAGAAAAATCTCAGTATAATAACCTTCCTCTCTCTTCTCTCCTCCCTTAGGCCTTCCCTTTGAGGTCTTTTTATACCTCTCCCAAAGTAGTTTTTTAGTTGGGAGTTGGTTGGGAGTAGTTGGGCTACGGGCACTAACAGGTGATCAGCAGGTAAAACCCCTTATCTCCACCAAAAAATAAGGAGTTTTATATTTTTTTAAGTGTTTTAATACATATACGCGGGTTGGGTATATACCTACCCGCGTATACACGCGTTTAACTTAGGGCAATGTCGCGTACAAGGAATAAAACACTGTTTTTTAAATTTGAGACCAGGTCTGAAAGGAGTGGTTGCCCTAGGCCATGAGTGCAGCATCACAAACCATAATAGTGAGATTTGGAGCTATAACACTAATATTAGGAGACATAAGGTCAGTGTTTCAGGGTGAGTTTCACCATTTGAACTGAAGCCATAACAACAGCCACAAGGATACCAAATAGTGGAGAGAAGTGGTTTAATAGATTGGACTTGGATGAGGAAAACTACAAAACCTTCATGATAGGTCACTACAAGCACAACATTAAGAAGGTTTTTCCTTTTGGACAACTTCTTCAGAAGTTTGATCCATTGATGCAGATCATTGTGAAGTGTTTTACATGTGAGGGAATTTTTTTGAGATTGTAGAAGTATCATGTCAGATTGTTGAAGCATTTAACAAGGGTAAAACTACTTAACCTACCCTACTACCTCTACAAGGGCTTGGCTAAAATGGTAGAGAAGGTGGAGCATAGACAAATTGATCATCAAAGTAGCCTTTTTCACCACGAACTCATCAAAATCATTCTATTGCATCAACTTGCAGAAAATAACATCACTTGGGAGACAATCATTTAGTCAAATGCCTTTCTGTCTCCTACTAGTCAATATACAAGTCAAAGCATACCATCAACACTATCAAAGAATATGGAGATTGGCTCATCCAATAGAATTATAGTCAAGAGGACACCTAGGCCTGAGGTGACCCAAACATATCAGAGAGGAAGGAGGCTTACTTTTTCTCCACACATTGTGGAAGGGACCAAGCTTACATTAGCAGAACAAGGGTCACTATCACAACATGAGGCACTTTTGAAAGATGAGGAGACACTCCATCTTGACACCGATATAGTAGACATGAAGGTTAGTGAAGATCCTAAGATAGTAGAGTAGGTAATCATTGAGAAATACGTTGAGATCAAAGATCTTAAGGACAACTTATCTAAGGTCAATTTCATGATTTCATTCCTACAGCAGGGGAATAAGCCACTGAAGGTAAATCAACTACTCTTGGATAGGCATAAGGTTGATGTTAGCAAAGAAGATGTAAAAGGAAAAAAAAGTAGTTGAAACAGATGATTCAGATGAGCATCAATAGTATCTGACGAGGAAAAGGCCAAGGACTAGAGGCCTCAAAAAGTCACTTGAACAATAAAGAGAGAAAAAATCTTTAGTTGACCTAATTGCAACATAATTCAATGAAAATAGGGAGTTCTAGCTTGAAAAAGTAAATCGACATTTGGAAAATCTTTTTAAGAGGGCGAATGGACAGAACAAGCTACAAAGATAGATGCTTTCTCATTACTACACAAGGAATCAAGTTTCCAAAGTCAAGATCAAGCAGTTGAAGGAAAAACTCAAGGAAACGCTAATTAGGAAAAAAGAGAAGGTTAATTTGGATTTTCTTGCTTATTCTTCCTTCAAAGAATATTATACCATTTCAAGAATTCATGGAGCATCTCTGGACCAATTTTGAAATAATTTGAAGAAATTTTGGTTTTTGTGAATTTTTGGAAATTTTTTTACACAATCACAAGGCCAAAAAAGCAGCATCCCCCACAATGCCCTTTTGATGAGGAGCTCCAAATGACATTTGGTTTTCATATTTCGATTTGTCATCAGGTTCACATCACTTCTAGCACTTGGGAGAAGAATGTTTAGAGGGTTCTGGTAGGTCGAAAAGGCCAAAAACTACTCAAAAATCACTGCTAAGAGCAACCTCTTTCAGTTCTTGAAGATTATATCATGTAGCATACATCTAGACCTATCTCCAACACTTTTCATATCAGGATTTGGACCTCTAGAAGGCCTCCAAGAAACAATTTTACCAATTTCGCTACGTTTCTCCTTGCACACTGCGCTTTTGCCTAAATTCGCTGCACTTTTTCTTAAAACCATTGTTTCTTAGTTTTATGAGCTAGATTTGCGTTATCATGATGTAATTACTTATATGCGCTGTAATTTTGATTTAATGAAAGGTAAATTTGCTTGTTAGGTTGTTTTCGTGTATATTTAGGCCTCATTTATGAGGGTCGTTCAGTGAAAATTTAAATGGAGGATTTTTTTTAACCTCCCTAGACATTAGGGTTTTGTTGAATACCTCATGTAATCACTTCCTAAATTGAAGGATTCAACCTTGAGAGAGGGTAAAATTGTTTTTATCTATATGTATCTAGTTTTTGGTCATAGAACAGGTTGGACATTAGTGAGTAGAACTCTTGGAGCTTGTACTTCATCAATTTTGCAGAAATTCAAAGGATAGTTGCAACTACTTTTTAGGAATTCTTTTGTTGTGAGTTCATGATAATGTATTCTCTTTGTTATAGTTTTATATGAATGATCATTCCATTCTCTTTCCATGCCTATGATTTTTTAGTGATTTTCCTTCAAGGTTATAAACAAGCTCTTAGTTTTAAGCTTTGTTTTGTTAGGAATTCATGTTTATGTCACTTGTCTTCTAATAAATGAATTCATGCTAGCTATGGTCATTTTGATTTCTATTATTCTACCCTACACTACATCGACAAAACCCCCAAGAATCACAAAATCATACCTACCCTACTCCTTTATATGTTTTGCAGCTAAAACCTTTGATCTTTTGACCTAGTTCCCTAATTCTCACTCGTGATCCATCAAAACCCTAAAATATTTCTAAACCATAAAGCTGAACATATATAGCCAAATATCTTTTCCCATTATCTCATCATTGGCTGTGAATTCATAAAGATGACCCTCTCTGGTTTACCAAGACTAGTTGTTGAACCAAAATTGGTTTGAGGTTACCTCCTTCGATATCCTTTCTTAGACTTCAGATATTATGGAGGATAAATTTTGGTATTTTTGTGAGGGACATGACATATATAGTATTCCTGGTATTAATTCTACACGTGCATTCAAGATTGGTTGTGTGGGTGACAAGTTCCAGTACTCAAATAAGGCTGATCTAAATCACATCAAGTTATGGTATTAAATGTTTTCTCCTAAAAGACACACAAGGTCAAACCCTAACCCAAATCCACCTCCTGTTGTTGATGATCCAAAGAAACTACTAAGGAAACTCAAATCTGCTCATCCTGAAAGTGGAGCTTGTAAACTAGTAAGAACTACTTCTTTGCTTGATCAACTTTTTACTATTGAAGATATTTCTCTTGATATCCAATTTGAGTTATCTCTTTCCTGATCAAAGTTTGAATCATTCATTTAAGAGTTATTATTTGACCCTATTAAGTTTGGTTCTTACTTGCCTTCTTCTAAGTCCTTTTCCTATAAAACTTATCATGAGCAAAATCAAGTTGACCAACCTCAAATCACTACTGAAAAGGCCTACATTCAATATCAACTTGAATTTTTTCTGCTGCTACTTCCTCTACCATACCATCAAATGCATCAGCCACCACATAGGTTGTTGTTAATCGATGATTTTTCCCATTGACATCATCATATCCATCAACACAACCCATTGTAGTTCCTGTACAACTTCCTCCAGCAGTCATGGCAATGTTTGCCTTTCTAGCATTACCCGGTCAACTTGCAGCCCTGCCTCAAAACTATGGCCAAAGACTTCCTCTTTTTGATAAAATTTCATAAATCAAAGCTCAACAGCATGTTGAAAAATTAGTGGATTTCATCGATCTTCAAAAGGTTGATGACGGAGATGCTAAAATGAGAATTATAGCACATATATTTTCCGGATATGTTAAGAATTTGTTTTGTAGTTTTGCAAGTGGTTCTAGAAATAGCTCTCGGCAGCTAACATAGTTGTTCTTAGCACGACGGGAAGAACACAAGAATCCATTATGGATTTTGGCTTAATACAATTCCATGAAGATAAATTCAAATGAAACAGTTCAGGAGTTCACAACTAGATTCAATCTTGTATACAATACTATCCCTATTGACATGAAACCTCCTCCTAGTTTATCACTCCTCCACTATCCTGATGCCTTTGACCTGGACATGACTTATGAGATTAGGGAGAGAGACCCTGCCACTTTAGAATAAATGTAGAGAAATGCAGTGAGTGTGGAAGCTAATTTACAAATCAAGAAGTCCAGATTAATATTGGAAAATAAATTTACCATTAGGGAGGAGTCCTCCTCTTCTTCTGATGGTAATCACAACACTCTTATAAAAACCTTGGAAAGAATGATGGCCAGAGTGACCATTGCAAATCGAGAAGTGGAGCCTTCAATAAGGAATCCAAATTACAAAGGACGACAATAGTCACAATTAAGAATTAAGCAAAAAAATCAAGCTCCTCATGGACAAATCAAAACTCCATTTCAACAGAATTATACTCAACACCCAGAAGAAGATGAAGAAGAGATTTTTGAAGAAAACCATTTCTTTGAGGAAGATCAGCTACATTTATTTCTAACTGAGGAAGATCAATTCTCTCAGGAGTATCTTGCACCAAGTAATCAACAACTTGGCATTGCAAAATATGATTCACAGGTAGTGAAGATCGAAGAATAGCAAAGGGGATACTAGAATGCTCTCAGCCATTTGCAGAAGTTGTACAATTTAAGGAGTAAGAATGTGCCTGTTACATTGAACAAGAAAAGGAAAAATGCTCAGAAAGATGCATAAGATGGAGATAACCCTTGCGAATCAAAATAGAGAAAGGGAGATTGTTATTCTAAGTCGTGATAACACCAATGAGTCTCGTACCAACAATGTAAGGAAGGATAAGGAGAATAAAGGTGAAGGTCATAGAATGTAGTCTCAAACCAAAGGATAGACTAAAACAAAGGAAACCACTTCAAAAGAGGTAGACTAGCAATCTAATTTGATTTATTTAGGGAATGAAATTTATAGGTTGAAAGTTTCGATTTCTCTAACTAAACTAGTCAAGAATGATAAATATATGTCTTAGATCAGATGTCAGATATGGCTAATGTTTCTAATGGTGAGCCTACAATTCTGTTTGGTCCAGCTGTAGAGGGAACTATAGAAGATAGGGAAGTCCCACCTTTATACCTTTGTCTAAAACTACCTGAGTTTATCCTCAATAATTCCATGTTAGATTCTAAGGCGTCACACAACCTTATGCCTAAAGCCATTATGGAAAAACTGGGATTAGGTATCACCTGACCATACCATGACCTCTATTCATTTAATTTTGGAAGAGTGAAATGCCTCGGTCTTATAAAAGACTTGGTAGTGTCACTGGACCAAATTCCAGCCAAGAATGTGTTGACGGATGTGGTTTTCAATGATATACCTCCACAATTCGGCATGTTTCTCTCCTAGTCTTGGGAAGCAAAGTTGAAACGCACCCTACAACTTGAATTCTCCTATGCTACTATACCAGTATTTGGGCAACTTCGAAAATTGTATTGAGAGAAAAATATGAAATTTATGATTAGTAGCAAAGAGAGACATCATAACCACCCAATCCCTATTGTACCTACCAACCTAGAGTGTTTTATTTTGTATAGTGATATGAGTCTAGTAGATGATGACAATTATATTGTATAGATTTCATAAGTTTCAGAAGTTATAATTAGTGGAGAGGAAGATTTGGTTGCAGTAAAAGAGAAAAAGGATGTAGACTGTTTGCAACCGAAAATTTTATCTGGAAGGGTTGTTGAATGAGTGCCAGAAATAGAAATTGTTGAGACAACGAGTCATCCTCCCAAAAGTTAGATAGATTGGCCCTCCAAAAAATATGATGAATAGCACTTGCATCATCTTAGAGTTTTTTCAAAGATGCAGAAAATTTTGCATTTCGTTGAATCCAAAGAAGAGCTTATTTTCTATGGAGGAGGGAAAACTACTACGGCACATTATTTCCAAATATGGTGTTTGCATCGACCCTACAAGAGTAGAAGAAATCCAACAGTTACATTTTCCATGAAACAAAAGAGAGATTCAATATTTTAATGGAAAAATCAACTTTTTAGGAGATTCATACCGAACCTTGCTGAACACTTAAGGGAGATGACTAATATGCTGAAGAAATACAGTGAGGTAAGGTTTTCATAGGATGCAAAGAAATCCTTCAATGCGGTTAAATTTTCATTTTGTACTGATCCCATTTTGATGATTCATGATTATACTTCCAATTTTATTATATTTTCATTTTCTTTTGAGCATACTTTACCTGTTGTCCTAATGCAAAAGGAGGACCAGAAAACTGAACAACCCATAGCCTTTTTCAATCAAACTATAAGTGATGAAATGCTAAAGTATAACATTATTGAGAAGCAATATTTAGCCTTCGCGAAAGCTCTAAATGAATTTTTGGTATATATTTTGCATTCAAAAATTCTAAGTTATTTACCAACTAGAGTAGTGAAGGAATTTCTTATGCAAACAGATGCAGAATGTAGGTGGGGAAAATGAATTGCAACGATGCTAGAATATGATCTAGACATAAAATCGACAAATCTAATCAATGGATAAGGTTTAGCTAAGCTCATGGATGAATCTAACTTTCACGCATTGGATATCAATATAATTGCTACCCTCTCTGAAGAAGAGGTGAAAGACTCATAGCTACAGGTATCAGAAATATTTACTTCATCTCCTTGGTATTCTAACATTATCTATGTATTACAACATTTAAATCCTCCACTGGAAGTGCCAAGAAGTTGGAGTAGATCATTGAAATTAAAAGCTTAAAAATATTGTACTATTGATGTGTCTTATTTTGGAAAGATCGGGGTGGTGTGTTGTTGAATTTTCTTGTCGAAAATAAAGAGAAAGATGTGATGAGTGAATTCCACAATGGAGGTTGTGGCAGTCATCTTTTCTTGAAAACTATAGGCAACAAAATTTTGAGGGTTGGTTTTTATTGGCTTACTGTTTTTGATGATGTGCACAAAATTGTGATGAGATGTCATGAATGTAATATTTTTCAGGGTAAAGAAAACTCCAACCATTTCCATTGCAACCCTTTCAGTCTTGGCACCATTCCAACAATAGGGTCTTGATTTATTTGGGGAGATCGATCCTTCATCGTCATCACAACACAAATGGATCATAACGGCCACAAATTACTCCATGAAATGGATTAAAGTGATCCTAACAAGTCAAGCCATTGATTCTATATTCATTCAGTTTATTGAATCTAATATCTTATCAAGGTTTCGCTGCCCACAGAAGATAATCACTGATAGTGCCACTACTTTAAGTCAAAAAATATGGTAGAATTCTATGAAAGATATCATATCACATTGGGGCATTCAACCACTTATTACCCACAAGGTAATGGGCTAGATGAATCTCCCAATCAATCATTAATGAACATAAGAAAGAAGGTGTTGGACGTCAACAAGAAGAACTGCCATAAAATGCTCAACGCTTTATGTGCAGATAGAGTAAGTAAAAATAAATCTGTAGGCATGCCTCCTTTCCAGTCAGTGTACAGGGTTGATATTGTTTTTCCTTCATCTTTTGGTGTCCCAGTCACGAGGATTATGTAGGAAGTGGGAAGAGAGTCGAATGATCTGCAACAAAGAGTAAATTGAATGAGTCACTTACAGCAAACGTGAGAGGAAGTATTTCAAAATACTTCTAAACTTCAAAAAAGAATAAACAAGATTTATAACCGCAGGACTAAAGCATATAATTTCAACATGGGATATGTAGTTCTTCATTGGGATGCATGGAATGAAGAGAAGGGAAATCACTATAAGTTTGAAAATCTATGGAGAGGACCGTACATAATGTTAGCTTTGAAAGGCAAGAATTCTTATGTTCTAGAAGAAATGAATGGAAAACATTATTCAGGAGGAGAAATCAATGGTAGGCTTCTCAAGAATTACCTTGCTTAAGAAATTTATGGAAATTTTCATTATCATTATACATACCAGTTTACTTTCCTGTCAGAGTGTGAAGTAACTATTATGGGAGTTTGATGCTTGAGGAGAAGACCATAAGGCTTCTTTGACTAGCTATTGGTTTGAAAGATTCAACTTGTTTTTTACTTGTCAAAGTTAGTTTTCAGTTTTGAGTTTGATCTTTTTGTTTTGACTCCATGCCCAATGGATAAGGCTACCTGGTCTTGACACCTCCTAAAGGAGCTTCCATCCCCAGTTGGAGCCAATGTTAGTTCCTATCAGTCCTTTTAGTCACCAGTGATCAAATATTCTCTTACATGGTCTTTGTTACGGTCTCAAATAAAATTTTTATCATTTCATTAGGTTTTCAAAATAAAATTTGGTCACTGACTACTCTGTCTAGGTCTATTACTAATCCTTTCAAAAGTATCATGTTCCGATCATTGCCATCACTCAGTTGGATGTACCATCACTGAAAGGTCATCAGCATCACCTCGGTCATATCATCATGGTCCTCATTCAACTAATTGTCACCATTAGGTCATTAGGGTTAAAGTCATCAAAATATGTCACTTCATTCATAAATTCGGCAAATGAAAGAGTAGTAATAAGGAATTTTCTCAAAAGTATTGGTTTCAAGCTATAATTTCTTTCAAATATCATGTAATAAGTTATAATTTTCCAAATTTGGATTGGATATTCCAAAATTAGATAGTTTTCAAAGCAAAAGTGAAAAACATATGGTGGGCCACCCTACCACTATGAATAAATTGACTTCTACAAGTTGTAAAAGACCATCACAATTCATGTCTCTTTCATTTCATTAGAAAAGGGCCTCACTCACCAGCAAGCCACATCCTTAGCATTTTCATGGCCAAATGATACTCCAAAAACTAATTTCAAGCAGCCACACTGCTGTTTCCAGCAACCATGATGCTTTTTCTCTTCAAAAACCACAAAAGATGCTTTCAAGGGTAGTTGAAATCTTCATCAAAATGTTACAAGTAGGTCCAGGCCTCTTGATACCTTCATTATCTTTATTTCCTTTTTCGTGTCATGTATAGCCTCCTTTTCTCCCCAGGTTGCATTTTGGTAGTTCTCCTAGCTAGGACTGTGTAAAAAGTCCCTAGGCTAAATCCTACACTCATTTTATCCCATTCCACTTTGGAGAGTTCCCTAACACCCTTACCTACTTGACTGAATTTTCCTACCCTAATTTCCCTTTTCTAAACCCTTCATTGTATCCTCTCACTCAGTTCCCCTATTTTCCCACTAGGGCATTTTCGCTTGCACACTATCAACATGGACAAAGAAAAGAAATCTTATAACAAGGGAGTTCAATAATAAAGGTATGAACCACACAAAACCCATCAGCTGATGTCCTCCTCGTTGTCTGAGCAATGTTTCCATAATGTTGGTTGTTTAGGGTTCCGTGAGCAAGTTCAACATGTGAAGTATCATTCCAAGTTGACCAACTTGTTTGCCACTAACCTTAGGAGAGATAAGGTCATTATTGTAGGGGTTAGTTTCACCATTTCAACTGACGCCATAAAAGCAACCATAGGGATCCAAAACAGTGGAGAGAAGTGGTTTAAGAGCTTGGATTTTGATGTGAAAAACTACAAACCCTTCATCAAAGGTCACTAAAAGAACAAAATTAGGAAGGTGTTTCCTTTTGGATAGCTCATTTAGAATTTTTCTCCATTGATGAGGATCACTATGAAGTATTTTACAAGTGAGGGCATATTTTCGAGATCGTACAAGTATCATGTTAGATTGCTCATGCACTTCATAGGGGAAAACTACTTAACCTACCTTACTACCTCTACAACAACTTGGCTAAAATGGAAGAGAAGGTGCAACATAAACAATGTGATCATCAAACCAACCTTTTTCATAATTCCCTCATTAAAATCATTCTATTGCATCATCTTGCACAAAATAACATCACTTGAGAGACATTCATTCAATCAAATGTCTTTTGGTCTCCTGCTAGTAAATCTACAAGCCAAAGTACACCATCATGACCATCCAAGCATATGGAGATTGGATCATCTAGCAGAATTACAGTAAGGATGACACCGAAGATTGAGGTGACTCAGACATATCAGAGAGGAAGGAGGCTTATGTTTTCTCCAAACATTGTGGAAGGGGGCAAGCTTACATCAACAGAACATGGTTTACTATCATAGCATGAGGCACGTTTACAAGATGAGGAGCCATTCCATCTTCACACGAATATAGTAGACATGAAGGTTAATGAAGAGCATAACACAGTAGAGTAGGTCATAATGGAGAAATATGTTGAGATCAAAGAGTTTAAGGACAACTTGTCTAAGGCCGATTTCATGATTTCATTCCTACATCAGAAGAATAAGCAATTGAAGGTAAATCAACTACTCTTTTATAGGCATAAGGTTTATGCTAGCAACGAATATGTAAATGGAAAAGTAGTAGTTGATACAGATGATTCATATGACAATCAATAGCATTTGACAAGGAAGAGGCCAAGGACTAGAGGCCTCAAAAACGCACTTCAACAATAAATAGAGCAAATATCTTCAATTGGCATAATTGAAGCAGAAGTCAATTAAAATATGGAGCTTTGTCTTGACAAAGTAAATTTCCATTTGGAAAAACTTCTTAACCGGGCTAACAGAGACAACAAGTTTCAAAGACACACGGCTACTCATTACTACACAAGGAATCAACTTTCCAAAGTCGAGATCAAGCAGTTGAAGGAAAAACTCAACGAAACCCTAATCATGCAAAAAGAGAAGGTTAATTTGGATTTGATTATTGATGCTTCCCTCATAGCATAGCATATCATTTTAGGACTTCATGGAGCATCTTTGGAAAATTTTTGAAAGAATTTGAAGAAATTTTGGTTTTTTTGAATTTTTTTGAGATAGTCACAGGGCCAAAAACACAACATGCCCCACGCTGCGCTTTTGATGGGGAGATCCAAATGACATTTGGTATGCATCCTTAGATTTTTCCTCAATTTTACATCACTTCTAGCACTTGCAAGCAAAATTTCAACAGGTTCTGATAGGTGTAAAAGGCTAAAAACTACTAAAAAATCACCTATCTTCCCTCTTTTTGAAGAACTCAATGTGCTTTTGGAGTACATCTAGGAGAATGAAGTTTTGGATTGCTAGGAGAAAATTTTTTCAATTCTTGAAGATTCCATCACATAGAAGACATCAAAACCTATCACCAAGACTTTTCAGATTAGAATTTGGACCTTGGGAAGGCCTCCAAAAATCAATTTTACCAATTTCATTGTGCTTTCTCCTCGCATGTTGCACTTTTGACTGAAACCACTGTTTCTTAGTGTTATCAGCTAGATTCACATTATCATGATGTAATTACTTATATTTGTTGTAATTATGATGTAATGAAAGGTAAATAATCTTGTTAGGTTGTTGTTATGTAAATTTAGGCCTCGTTTATGAGGGAAGTTCACTCAAAATTTAAATGGAGGATTTGTTTTAACCTCCCTAGAAATTAGGGTTTTGTTGAAAACCTCATGTAATCAGTTCCTAAGATGAAGGATTCAATCCTCAAAGAGGAAAACTGGTTTTGGTCTATATGTATCTAGTTCTCAATCATACAACACGGTGGACATCAGTGAGTAGAACGCTTGGAGCTTGTACTTCATTATTTTTTGTAGAAATTCAAAGGATATTGCAATTATTATTCAAGAATTATTGTGTTGTGAGTTTGTGATAATGTTTTCTCTTTTTTATATTTTTATATGAATGGTCATTCCATTCTCTTTCCATGCATATGCCTCTCAGTGATTTTCCTTTAAGGTTATAAACACAATTCTTAGTTTTAAGCTCTGTTTTGTTAGAAATTTCAATTTTATGTCACTTGTGTTCTGATAAATGAATTCAAGCTTTCCATTCTCATTTTCATCTCTACTATTACACCCTACACTACATCAAAAAACTCCAAATTATCACAACAGAATACGTACCCTGCTCCTTTATATCTCTTGCAGCTGAAACCTTTGATCTTTTGACCTAGTTCATTGATTCTCACTCCTGGTCTAGAAAAACCCTAGAGTTGAGCATATCTAGCCTAATATTCCCATTCTAGTCATCACTGGCTATGAATTCATAAAGAGATGCCTCCCTGGTTTAGTAGGGCTAGTTGTTAAATCCAACATGGTTTGAGGTTATGTCCTTCAATCTCCTTTCTTACCCTTGGGATATTGTGGAGGATAACAGGGTTGAACCAAAAAGAAAATCACAGAAGTAGGGAACTCTTTTCCTATTAAAATGCTACTATAAGAAGGTACTCACATTACCAAAAGAGGAGCCTCATGAGTACTGAATGCTAGTATCACAATCCCACTATTACCACAACAACACTATAGGTGGAGCAGTGAGAGTAAACAAAACACAAAGAAATAAACCTAAGGGTTAATAAAGCTCGCATGTACAAAGCATATACCAAGAGATTTGTTGCAAAAAATTACAACACACCCTATAGAGAACGTCCTAGAATTTAGAAGGACCATGACCACCACGGGGCTGTGTTGAAAAAAATATTCAGTGGCCAAAATGATTTCAAGTGCTCTTGGAAGTAGCCTCCAAGAATGGCATACCCTTACTAGCAATGGAACCCTCATAACCATAGTTGTGGCATGCTGCAAAATGAAAATGGTCATATCCAACATATGGAGTATACTATTAAAACGAGTTAGGGTTGTGGAAGTCAATTCCAAGGAGATAAATAGTCGTTGGATGGAACGTTGTCAATCCCCACACTTGGATGAGAACCAATGTGACAAGGAACATGAAGAGAATGTGATAATGAGTGAAGTCCCTTATGAGAGGATCCCACATCGTTCCTTAGTTGGAGAGGATGTATGACCATACAACTGATGAAACTAAGTTAGCGACTGTTTTTGGGAGAACTAGTGTCTTTTTGATCTGTTACTCCCACTAACATGGGTGGCTATCTTAGAAACAAACAATTCAAAGCACTTCGAGATTTCCTTTATGTGCGATAGATAAGAGAGAAGCGAAAACGACCAACCGGTATCTTTTTCTTGGCTCTTTGCTTGTTTCCTCTCTCCCTTGATAGAGCTTGCCACTCTTCTCCTACTTATCTCGCTTTAGAGAATACGTGTAGAGGAAAAGCAACAAAACACCATCAAAACATCTCGATCGATCATATCATAAACAATCGAGAATTAGAAATACATTTACCATACAATTGCATCTACAAATAACAAGATTCACAAATACATGATTATATGGAGGAAAACTCAAAGAACTTTATTGATAGTAGAAATAGAAGAGAGGATTACAACCTAGTTGTCTAATCCAACATCATCCTCCTAGAATCAAAGTCCTCTTCACCTCATGAAAAGCAAGATCACCCAACAATACAATGTTTCTTCTCAAAGAGAAACCAAAAACACTTCCTTACAAATTACAAAATTCTAGCCTCTAGATCTCTTAGATGAGGGATCCATTTATAGATATTTGCAGAGGGGTGAGTCAACTTCTGGGTTTTTGATTAGTGTCATTTCACTCATAGTTCTTGGTTCCACTTGGGGATTTCTTTGATCTCTTACTCATCCCTAGGTGAATTCAGAGAGGCAAGTGTCATATGAGAAGTTTCCAAAAGATTCTCTGGGTTTCCACTTAGCAAGCTATCTCTGCCATTTTTCTACTCTCACCCATCACACCCCATAGAAGGCTCTTCTAGTATGCATCACACCTGGCTAGTGTAGTAGCTAGTATGCATCACACCCTAAGCATGGAGCAATCTGTATGGTCTAGTTTTGCCCAGTTCTGAGTCGTTTTTTAGGTGGAACTTCTAGGAAATGATGTAATCAGTTGACCATGATCCTTTAGGGTATGAAACAACACTTTTAGGGGTTTAAGAGCCCTTGTTTTATCAACATATGTGATAGGGGTTGCAGTGCCCAAATATGTCTATAAAAACTACCAACCTTAAAACACCTCAGTTAAAATCACATAGCAACTTATAATACATTGCACACAAATTTTATTTATTAAAATAGGAGGGCACATTTCTACATTTTTAATATACATTATATGTGTGTATAAATATTTCACATGGGAACATCTAGTGTGTATATAGGTTAAATACATTTTCAAGAGATCCAACCATGAATTATAATGAATAGTGTGCAATTGAATAAATGAAATACATATCACTGAACAACTTTGATTCTTAAAGTATAATAATTATAATTAAGACATCTGAAGTTAGCTAGGGGCACCAAATACAAGTTCCCAATCTTTTGATTTCCCTATCTTATAATCAATGACACCACCTATCATAAGAAGTTTTATACCTCTTTATGTATTATAAACAATTTTTTTTCAGAGGATTGCACTTTGTAACACTCTCTCTCCTACACTATTTTCTTGTGGAGTCTCTACCATGGTAAAATTCTTTCTAATTCATGTTACTTCAAAAAATCATAAAACTCTGTTGAGGTAAACTCAGCTCCATTATTCGACCTTATGCACTTATTTTATATTCTTAGCCATGCCGTTCAAGTTTTTAAACTTCTCAAAGGCCTATGATTTTTCTCTCAAGATTGATACCCACATCATTTTGTTGAAATCATGAATGATAAGCATGAAATAAAATTTAACTAAAGGTAAATGTGTTCTTTAAGGACCACACAAGTCCATATGTACCAATTGAAGTTATCTAGTTGATGAGCTATCTCTAGACTTGAATGGTACTCGCACTTGTTTCCCAATATGATAAGAATTGCAAATCACGTTCTCTGGTTTTAAAAGATTTTGCAGATCTTTGACTTCATTCTTCTTACCCAACTTGACAATTTGACAAAAGTACATATTTCCTAGCCTTCAATACCACAACCATATCTCATTAATATTTGTCAAACAACATTTCTCTTTCTTCTCTTTTAGAAGATAGAAATTATTTTCTATTCTAACAACTTCAACCACTATCTCTCCCATGCCTACAAAACTTAATATGACAATTTTAAAATTTGAACAAAACATCATAGTCATACTAACACATATGGGGCACAATGAGTAAATAATACCTCAACTCATAAAGACAGAACATATCCTTGGATTTACCTTTTCCATTAGCTAGGCTGATAGTTCCTTTACTTGTGATTTTACTAGGTGCATTATTCCCAAAGGCCACATTACCGTTACTGATAGGTTTCCATGACAAGAAATTACATTTATCTCCTTGCATGTGCTTCAAACAATTATTTCCCACATACCAATGTATTCCCTCTTTCTGAGCATATAAAAACACATTATAGTTCTTTGTGCTTTCCTTTTCCTTCGATACTTTGGACTACTAGCTTGTTTGCTTGATTTTTTACATTAAGCATTTTTTTCTAAGTTCAGAATTAATTAAGGTGTGGCAAAAATTTTGATAGACATAACGTTGAACCAAATTTTTCAGTGGGAAAAATGAGTTGATGTATTTGTTTATGCTAATCCATTTTGTCACAAATTGGTTATCTGGTGAAGAGTTTATTCTTCGTGGTTGGAGTTATCTAAAAGATAGATTCACCATGCATTTTTTTCCCTTTTGCCCATAATTTGTGTAACACAATAGCCTATAAATATGTTTTGATACCTAGGATAAATTATATTTTTGAAGATTGGATAAGTTTTTCGTGAGAAATTTAATTTTCCTCTCATGCATTGTTAAAGTTTTTCTGAATTGATTTGGTTTTTTTATTTTTCAATAGGTCATTTGTCTTTGGCTACAAATTGAACTGTGTGCTCCTCTTATCTCTCTTTTGTTCCATTGGATCTACTTTGGCTACTGCATTGTCTACATTTTTTATGTTTGCACAAATGTAATTTCTTTCTTGCCCTTCACATCAGTTACTAAGCTCGACTCAACCTCAAATCAAGGACCAATGTTGTCATTAGAGACTCTTTGTCCTTCAAGGTGATAATTCAAGCTTTTCTTCCATTTTCTGAATTTCTCATTAATGCTCAAATGAGTTTTTTCCCTCTCAAGATCTTTATTTATAAAAATGATTTCTCCTTCAAGTTGTTCCCATGCTTTAATTTTGTTATTCATTTACCTATTTAGAGTTTCTTGGATGTTTTTTCCTTCTTCAATTTGCAGGAGAAGATGTTCTATTACTTTAGCGTTGTCCTTAGCGAGTAATTATATTTGTGTTTTATTTTTCTTCCTCAACCTCTGTTGGGTTGTGTTATATTCTTTCCACATAGTTAACACAGGGTTTGAGGGGTACCTGTAACCCCACTTTATGGGGTCCGAAGCAGCGCCCCAGAAAATTTTGGTTTTGGACCCTATGTTAGGTTGGGTGGACCCACCTATGGTTTTGTGCATGATTTTCGCACATGTTTTTTGGACGCGATGGTTTTTGGTCCATGGTATTGGATGCGATGGTTTTTTGGTCCATGGTATTGGACGTGATGTTTTTTCGGTCCATGGTATTGGATGCTTCGGCATGTATAAATATGTATTGTAACATTGAAAATAATATAATGAAAACTCAAGTTGGTAGTCCCGGTTTTGGGATCCAGTGGGAAATCTCTGTGTATATGTGTTTTATGTGTTATGCTCTCACATTTTTATTTTTCCTATGATTTAGAATTTGTATGCAGGTAATTTCTATACGGGGTTAAAACCTACGTTTGGTATCAGAGCTGTTTTGGCTTCAAGGGGATGCCTTTGTTGCTGAGGGGTTTCGCTCGGGCATGTGGTAGACCCTGTTCAGTGGGAGATCTACGAGATTGATTCGGGTGGTGAAAGAAGATGGCGAGCAGTGGAAAGACAGAGATTGAGAAGTTCAATGGTCAAAGTTTTGAGTTGTGGAAACTCAAGATGGAGGATCTGTTGGTGGATAAAGATCAGTGGATCGTGGTAGATCCGGGTACTAAACCAACGGGAGTGACAGATGAAGAATGGAAGAAGTTGGATCGGAAGGCAAAGAGCACAATACGATTGTGTGTCTCAGATTCAGTATTGTTGAATGTATCAGGGGAAGCTACGGCGAAGGCTTTATGGGACAAGTTAGGGGCTTTGTACCAATCTAAGTCTGGTGAATAAACTGTTCCTGCGGAAAAAGCTGTATAACCTGAGGATGAAAGATGGAGACTCGATGACAGAGCATCTGAAAGCGTTTAATACTGTGGTAAGTTAGTTATCATCTGTTGATATTAAAATTTCAGATGAAGATAAGTGCATCAGTTTGTTGTGTTCTCTACCAGATTCGTGGGATAGTCTGGTTATTGCAATAGGTAGCAATGCAACTGCTTTGCAGTTTGATGAAATAGTCTCAGCCTTGCTGACGGAGGAGATGAGACGGAAAAATATGGACAACCAGAATGGTGATGCCTTGTCTGTATGAGGACGGTCCCAGAACAGAAACAAAAATAAGTCATCGAGTGGGAGATCTAAATCTAGAGGGAGATCTAAATCTCCAGGAAAACCTACAAAGGTGGTGTGCTGGAAATGCGGAAAGAAAGGGCACTTCAAAAGGGAGTGTAAATCTAAAGCTCCTGATAAAGGAAAAGGATCTAATGATGCTCCTTCTGCAGAGGCGAAAACCACCTCAGATGAAGGTGGGGATGTGTACTTGGCTTCTTCAAGTACACAAGTAGATCATGAGGCATGGTGGATTGACTCAGGTGCATCCTTTCACTTCACTCCCCATAGAGAGTGGTTCTGCGAGTATGAGAAATACGATGGTGGTGATGTCTTCTTAGGAGATGATAGGAAGGCTAGAATCATTGGTCGTGGAAAAGTAAAGTTGAAGTGCAAGGTGGAAGGGTTAGAACCCTTTCGGGTGTTCTGCATATTCCTGCGTTGGCCAGAAGTCTGATTTCTGTAAGCAAGTTGGATGATGCAGGTGTTAAGACAGTGTTCGAGAAGGATACCTGCAAGATGGTTCGAGGAGCACTGGTATTGATGCGGGGAGTTCGGATTGGAACTCTGTACAAGCTGCAAGGTAGCACTGTTGTTGACCGGTGCAATAGTTCTATGGTTCCTGAAAATGGAGCAGAAAATCTAGTGGTCTCTGGAGAGAAGACCATGCTGTGGCATCAAAGGCTTGGACATATTGGAGAGAAGGGCCTTCGAATACTTCATGGTAAAGGTAGGGTAGAAGGTATGAGTAATAGCTCTCTGGATTTCGATTTCAGTGAAAATTGTGTATATGGGAAGCAGAATCAGGTAAGTTTCCCCTCTGGTGGTAAGAGGACGAAACAAATATTAGAGCTTATGCATAGT
>APFE030447820.1:26600-64071 GCA_000404065.3 Pinus taeda | reverse complement strand
ACAGCCAAAGTGCAATTTTCTTGGCAAAGAACCCTGCTTATCATTCAAAGACAAAGCACATTAATGTTCAGTATCACTTTGTGAGGGATATGATAGAAGAAAAAAAGGTGTTGCTGGTAAAGGTGGACACTTTGAAGAATACTGTACATGCATTGACAAAATCTGTGAGCTCTGAGAAGTTCTCTTGGTGTAGAGAAACAATGGGTGTTTGAAGGCTGGAAAAATGACTAAGCTCTCATGTGGCCCCCTATGGAAAGAAAACAACAAGTGGGAGATTGTTGGGTTGTCTTTTATTCTTTCCACATAGTTAACACGGGGTTTGAGGGGTACCCGTAACCCATCAAAACCCCGTAAAATTTTGGTTTTGGACCCTATGTTAGGTCGGGCGGAGCCACCTATGGTTTTGTACATGATTTTCGCACATGTTTTTTGGAAGCGATTGTTTTTGGTCGATGGTATTGGATGCGATGGTTTTTTGGTCCATGGTATTGGGCGTGATGGTTTTTTGGTCCATGGTATTGGATGCTTCGGCATGTATAAATATGTATTGTAACATTGAAAATAATATAATGAAAAATCAAGCTGGTAGTCCCGGTTTTGGGATCCAGTGGTAAAGCTCTGTGTATATGTGTTTTATGTGTTATGCTCTCGCATTTTTATTTTTCCTGTGATTTAGAATTTGTATGCAGGTAATTTCTGTATGGGGTTAAAACCTACAACCTCTAGATCTCTTCAAGGGCATTGACCAACTCACCTACTAGGTCATATTTAGCCTCTTCTTCATCAAATTCAACAACTTCTATATCCAAATTGTCTATAGCCATCACCATAGATTACTTTGATGTTTCATGAGCTCTTCCAACATATGATGATTGATTTCCTTCACTATGAAAGGAGTTGGAGACTTCGATGTAGAATATTTTATTTTTATTATTCTTTCCATCATTTCGTGTTTTTCAAAACTTTTCTCTAGGGCCATATCATTCTTCTTCTTTTTCAGTACACTTAGAAGTATAATGACCTACTTTACCACAGTTAAAGAACTAGAAAGGTAGCTTACCTTTCTACATTCTTGAGCCTCTCTTGAGCTTCCTAATGAGCTTAGCTTCCCCTTTATCTAATTCGTAAGATGCATCATTGAGTTCCACCTTGGGCTCCTTGTCTACATTGAATAGTGAATTATTTTATGTAGGCTTGTCATCAGAAATTATCATCTTATGAGTAGAAAGAATGCGAAGTAGTTGATACAAAGTGAGAGTATTTAGTTTTGTTATCTCCTTAATGATTGAAACATTAGGACTAAATTTCTCAGGGAGATATCTCAATACATTTTTAACTACTACTGGCTCATTTAATTCTCTGTCAAGACCTCTTATAGTGCTCACAACCTCATCAACTCTAATCAAGTATTTAAAAGTATATTCATCATCATGTATATTGAAAGACTCAAAATGGATTCTAAAAGATTGAAGCTTTAGTTAATTTACCATGTTGTCACTTTCATAGAAACTACTCAGCTTGTCGAATAATTATTTTGTAGTAGTGCAATCCATGACCTTTACTAGTTATTATTCAGGTAGGCCAATGACTAGAAAATTCATAGCTTTAGCAATACATGTAAATTATGTATTCTAATGTCTTCGAATAAGGAATTAAGGCCTTTGATATTCTTCTTCCACTTCATCTTATACATCAATGCCAAGTGATCGAAAATAGGTTTTCATAACTACCTTCCAAGCACATAGTTTGTTCCATTGAACATAGATACCATTTTGGTGTATCCCCCTTCCTAGTTTTCCATGGTCCTTGATCTTTCTTCTAGTTTCTCAAATGATCCTGGAGTAGCTTATTGATGTGATGCAAATTGTTGGAAATTATGAAAATAGTAAGAGGGGGGATGAATTAGCATTGTGAGAACTTTTAATAATTTTCTTTAAAAACTAAACAATAGTAGCAAAATAATAAACAATTTAGCAACCATTCATGTAAGAATCGTAAGAATAAACACAAGAAGCAGATATTTGACACATAGAATCTTTAATATTCACTTTAATTATTTTCTCAAAGGAAGGCTTCAACTTGCTATAAAAATTTCTCTAGCTACAATCATAAATAAGTCACTACTCCTAAATATATAAGCTACGACTATAAGAAGAGATTTCCCTTAGCTTATCAACTCCCAATGAAAGGAGCTACAACCTTTGATTTTGAGATGATATTGAAAGCAGCTCCAAACCATAACTATTTACCAACCGCTACTAAAAGGAGCTACAATACCTGGAATTCAGTGTTCCACTTGGTTAACCTCTTTGATTAATATTTCTTTCCATTTTCAAAATAAAACCATGATGACCACTTCCTTTCATAAAAAATAAAAAATCTCTCCTAAAATAAACACCCTAATCACGACAAAATCACTTTAGAATTCTCTAATATCTAATCAATTCATCACCACATACCCCTAAAACCAAAAACATCAACCCAATTCTTTTAAATTCAATTTTTCTTATAAAGAATAAGGATTGATATTTTTAGCTTTAGAAATTTAGTTAATATCAACATTTATCATGCAAAATTCATTATTTTTTCTTATGTAACATGTCTTTCAAGTCTTCTAGGTGTTTTCTTGAAGTATTCAATATTTGATCTCTTATCCATAATAAAATCTTAGTTAAAATGCCTAAATTTGAAATCTAGAATTCTACAGAATTTTGTAGAACTTCTATTTGGAGTTCCAACTTTATGTAACTGGGAGTTTTAGCAAAAAATACCTAATAGTCCAACAATTCTATCCATTTCACTAACCAATTTGATAACTCATTCATGTTCTCTAACATTTTCAGATGAGCCACTAAATATGGCGCAAAATTACCGAAGTTGTCAATTGGTTCATGTTGGGCTAAAACAATAGATAAAATTATATCCACATGACCGAGTGCTAGAGTGAGCTGGTAAAACCTAACCTTATTTCCTAAGAAGTTATTGTTAGAGCACCCTCGAGAATAGTGGAAGTCATTCTGTGAGTGTTGTATGTCATGTGGAATCACGTTCTAACTAATAACCATTATGCCAACATGATGTGTCTTTCCAATTCTCATGCCTGCGTGTCCTTGTGCCTCATAAACCAAGCAAAAATATTTGTACCTATTTCATAAATTGCTAGGGTTCAATCATCTAGGATTATATGTCCTGGTGGGACCGCCTATCGGTTACACTTTTGAAACTCCAATTGGTCCACCACTCTATATGTATGACACATATTTGACACCTTGTCCTAAAGCCATGTCAACATGGAAATGAAACATGCATCCCTTAGACAATTGTCAAGGAGCTTGGACCTCCGGGATACAAGGAAATGTGTCCCTGTGGTTCACATAGCATTTATGCATGGAGCAATAAGAAATCCAATGGGGTTATGTTGGTGACACAATTTCTGCCACTTCTGTAAGGATGACACCTGTCACTGGCTACGCGGTGTCATGTGTCACCTATTTTGAGCTAAAATTCGCACCAAGAAACGCCAAATCTACATGTCATGTGTCACATCCTCAATAGTTCCATCTGTCCTAGTGATGTCATACTAACATCATCATGCCATTATGTATTCATTGTGTCTCCAAATCACCTCTGTAAGCCAATAAAATTAGGCCAGTGTCACCTTTGATTGGTCCATGATATCAAGGGTAAGGAGGAAGAGAGGTCAAAGGCCTATGGGTTTTTTGAATTCCATTATAAAATTTAAAGTGGCAAGACAGGAATTTTTTTTGCAACTAACAATGATATTTCTATTTCCACATATATGTATCCCTAGAGATTTCGTATGGGATTCCAACTGAAAATTCTAGTGTAAGACATCTAGGGTGATGTGGATGTGGGGTGCTACGAGATCTCAACCACTGGCCATCACCTCTAGTGATGTGTCTTCCATGCTTCAATTGCGTCACTCTAATTTTTGAATGTGATGCTTCTCACAGATCTCATTTTGTGGTTTTTTGGAAAAGGGTGGTGGATGTTCTTTTAACAAGGACCATCAATCATGTGGTTGGTAGTTTGGGCAATCCCGCCCGTTATAGACCCCCAGTGTCTTTTAACCCTTTGGTGAGCATGGATGTGTGCTCTTTCTCTTATGAGTTAGAGGTGATGTGTGCTATGCAATCCACACACAAAATTTCCCACAGTTTAACTCTCGCTCTTCCAACTTAAACCAAACACCAAACCTTTCACCATTTTGGTAATCTCTAGTTCTAACACCAAGTTTAGCTATGAAATACTCTAATCTTGGTCTGCTATCTTTGATTTGAAATAAATTTGGATCCTAGGGGGAATTTCTAGACTTACATATAATACTGGAAAGATTTATTCAAACTATATCCATATCAGTAGTGTCTAAGGGCCATCAACATGATTTTCAAAACAAAAAATGGCTTCAAAGACTCAAGTCTTTGATCAATTTTCTTGAACCCATCTTTTTCGTTGCCATCAATGAAAACTTATGTCTAACAACACTCATCCACCCACCATGCATAATTATTTAAATAATTCTTTTTTGCATATAATGAATCCTAAATCCTGAAAATGGCCCTAGAAAATTAGACTATGCAAAAAAAAAAGTGACCAAAATATGTGGATAAAAAAGGGTGAGAGTGCGAAATTGTGATAATACATAGAATGTTTTAACTAGAATAATTCATTTTTTTGTTTCTTTATGTAATATGTATATAGAATTTTTTTTCCTAAACATATATAACCTATTTGTAGTTGATATTGAAATAATTTATTTGACATAGAAAATCAAATATTAAAAAATTGTACTTATGAAAAATTAAATGAACTAAAATTCTTCATTTTGTTATTCTTAAAAAAAAAATTAACTCATTCATTTTTACTGATAATTATTTTTTATTTTTAAACATTGAATATATTATTATCGTGCTTTTTTCACTTAATGTAAGATAAAATAAAAGATTAGTTAACATGGTTATTTAAAAAGGTGGTTAAATTTATATTAAAATATTTTTAAAAGTTATAAAGAATTATATATGCTTTTCCCATTAGAAAAAAAAAATCATAAAATAATTTTCATTATTAATAATTTCGCTTTTTTAAAGTCATATAAAATTATTTATTTCATAGACATCAAAGTGATTTCACCAAAAAAAAATTATATTCATAATTGAATACAGGATAAGATATTTCTAATTCTAGTATGGCGTATATATATAAGCCCAAAATGTTAAGTCAATTAAATCTATTGAATATCCTTTTACAAAATTGGTCAATTACAAATTTATTGATATTGTAATAATGACAATAATAATAAAACATAACGATTAATTTAAAGGAAATAGTAATAAAAATAATAAATCTATTATATCCAGTTTGTTATTTTTTTTAAGTTAAAACATTTAAAAAAAAAACTACATTTACTACTCTGGTTTTCATATAAATATTGTACAAATTCATTAACAATTATAATATGTTTTAGAAATTTACATTACTTTTTATTATCTATATGTTGTAAATACTTTTAGAGACTTGTATGATTATTTTAAATATATTTTGAAACTTTTGTTTTTTTTAAACATTGAAATAGACAGTTTAATTTATAGACTAGATGACATTACATAAACCACACTTGCTGGTTCAAAACAGGTCAAAAATGAATTTAATGTGATTATCGCTAAAAGTATGTCTCAAAAAGTTGATGTAACACATCGGCTTGCAACCCAAATAGTAAAAAAAAAATTATTTTAAGTTGATACATTACTTTGTATAGGTAGATATGTATCCGGCCTTACATTCGTGCCTTATACAACATTAATGAATTATTTACACAGGTCATTTCTCGAGTTCTGGTTATTGTTCGATAGAGTGCATATTAAATGTGTTGATTAATACTTCAATAACTATTGGATCTAATGCTTACTATGTTTTTGGATGGTTCTCGATCCCGAGGTATCATCCTCCAGATGTGCACGATTTTTGCAATCCACGTGTGATCATTGTTACCGTGGAACTGAGGCAGAGGTATTCAATAGTTTATATTAGTTTGTATTAGATAAGGGTATCTACCCACCCAATAGTCAGAGTTTCCAGTCATTTGGTTCCATGCCTCTGAAAAGAGGCTAGCTCTGCCAATCCCTCGGTTGCACCTCTTACGAGACCATTGCCAAGCCCATTCTTAGCTAAATTTGCGTTACTCTTGCTATCGAAGATCATAATAGTTGTGAGTATAAGGTGATTCCTTTGTAGTGCAGCTTCATTTTTTCCTTGATAGTTTGGTCTCACTATTGCAGATTGTAATGGCCACCACCTCCTCTATTCCTATGGCTGAGAGGCAGCTCGCACTCGAGCCAACTCTCCACCTTCGCCATTTTTGTGGTTTACAGGATCTGGTCATTGCTCCTATTGCAAGTTCCTCTCCTGGAGTGATTCGACCCAGAAAGAGGACCCTCCTTCCAAGGCAGCTGGCTTAGGTATAAATGAATATATCACGTTTGTATCTCTCATTGTTATTTACTTTGTTTTCTCATAAATCTAACTAAGTCTGTGGTTCTTATGCAGGGGGGAAGTAGGCTTCCCATGAGGCTCTCCAGAAAACAACTTCCAGGATAACACCCAGTGTTCCTACCCCACTATACAGGTTGGACAAGCTCCTTTAGTTACTATGAGGGCTTGATAATTTTGTTTTCCTAAAACCCTTAAGGGTTTATTCCAATCTGTTTGGATACAACTCTATCCATAAAGATATTTGCAAAAAATATTGATATTTCTCTTAATTAGTAATTTGGTAAAAATTCGGAGTTTAATGTAAATCTATCTTGACATTGCATACTCTAAATTTTGTTTTTCTTGACTCCCTGTCGCTTTCTGGTTCCTAACTGCTCAAAGACAGAGTTGTTATTTTATTTAACATTTAAGCTTGATAGTGGATTAACAGATTCAAGCGATTTGATAGTGTTTCTCCTATTTTTGAATTACTGTGAGCTTGATATGCGAACCCTTAATGGCTTTATGTAGAAGGAATTAATTGTCTTTCTCTAGAATCTACAATTCCCCAAATTGAGAACTACTTTGTGTTAGTGTCATGTGCTATGACTCTTTGTCAATTAGATATTTATATTCTGAATATGGTTCCCATTTAAAGTCATGGGGTTTCTTTTTATATGAGATTTGAATAAATGATTTCGGTACAACTTCCTTGTTTTCACATTCGCTGCTCGTTCAGCGGGCATACCCCCGTCGATAACAGAACTGGTTCACTGGCTATTTTGTCCCTAATTTTTAGGCTTTCCATTTCATTTATACCCATATTGTTAATGTGGTCTCTATCTGCAGATTTTCTTCAGGTTTGCTGTATTATTGTTTAATTCAAAACATTTAGCATGAAGGTGCATTTTCATAGCTTCCCCACAGTAACACTATCTATTGTAGACAATACGTATCGTGAATTTATTTTACGTTTCTCATAACCTTACTTGGAACACTACGGTTAATCCAATTATTTTTTATATTTTCCTTTGATTCAATTCACTCTTTTACTCATACTGTACTACCCATATAAAATCTATTTTGAAATGAGTAATGCATTGCTTGATTAGTATATAAAATGTGCTTTTATGAAATTCATTAGTCTCATCTAGATAGTTTTACAACTCTATCGATTACTAGAAAGTATCTCATAAGTTTAGATTACTTATCTATATTACTAGTCACGATTTGAGGAGGTAAATTCAATTTCCTTAATATAATCATTACGGCAGAGAAATGTTATTACATATTCATTTGTTTACATAAATAAAGATCAATATTGTATGAGTAGTAGGAAGAAAGGTTCCATATTGTTTATAAGTAAACCTCCGCATACTCTATTCTTAGTCAAGTATCTCCACCACTATAAACTGGTAAATCAAGAACTAAATTACCTATTAAATCTTAAAAAATTTATTTCAATGCATTCTATAAAAATGTTTTTTCCTCCTTGCTTGAGTTACTATAAAAAATTATCAACCAAACGAATGTAAATATATATTTAGAATAATTATATGCATTTTAACGAGGAAAACTCGTCAACTATGACCACACCTCCATGCCAAGGAGAATGGTTTGATCCCCGTTCTCCCCCAAAGCTCTCCCAACTCCAAAATAGTTGTTACAATTAAGATATTTTCTCTAAAGCTTATGTAGGCAATTAGATTCTTCCTTGACCAAGTCTAACTATTTTTCACAAAGTTCGAGCCTTCCAATGATCTTTACCATATTAGGAACTGAGCTCTTAGGCAACACACAACCTCAACCCATTTCTCCACTCTTGTTTTCTTCAAAAACCACCAACCCCCTCCTTTTCCCCGGATTCCTTTCTTTAAAGAAAATCCCTTGGAATAAGGAGTAACTGTTTCCTCCAACTGTCTTGGGAGTTAGGAACTCTTGTGGTCCTCCATCAGTTTTCCTTTCCACAGATACATATATTCTGGTAAATCCTAAACATTTCTTTTAAATAAGAATAAAAAGTATTTCCTAACTCAACTAGGTTTCTTAACTAACAAAACAACCTGTCAACCTCCATAAGAGGTAACTTCTTAACAATTAAACATATTTGTAAAATACACAAATAAAACTAAGGTAAATGGGAGTTTTTCATCTCCCCCACCCCTTATGTGAAACATCATCCTTTGTGTTCTCCAAGTACTAAAACAAAGAAAGATAAGCTTGTTGCATAAAGCCTTCATCTTCCCAAGTAGCTTCATCTGGGCTAAAGTTCTTCCATTGCACTTTAATGTGGATGATAGCTCATCTCCGGGGCATTATTTCTCTTCATTAAAAAATATGCAGGGGTTCGACTAGGAATTCTCCTTCCGGTTCTACCTGCATTCATCATAAATTTAGTACTAATAATTTAACTACAATGGCTGGAGGAGTAAAAATAATAATAAGATGAAAGAGAGGAAAAGCAAAGAATAACTATTGTTATTTATATCTTTACCTGCAGGTCCTGCCAATTAATTACATGACTGGGGTCATATATATATATTTTAAGTAATGATACATGAAACTAATTATGAATTCGTAGGTTGCCTATAAAAGCAAGCTCGTAAACTACAGGCCCAACCCTTTTGAAAATATGAAAAGGTCCACAGTAACGAGGAGATAACATTATACATCCCCCATTTTAAAGAACTTTTCCTATGCTTTATTCTTATGTATACATGGTCCCCCACTACAAACTCCCTATAGGTTCTCTTTTTATCAGAGTAAGATTTTTGCCTATCTTGGGCAACTTTTAAATTCTTGCATGCCTTCTTTACTATCTATTCCATTTCAATCAGCATGTTAGGTCCTAAAATTAATTTATCTTCAAGACTACTCCAATTTGTCAGAGTTCGACACTTCTTCCCATACAATACTTAGAAGGGACTCATTTTGAGGGATCCATGGTAGTTGTTGATATAGGAAAATTATACTAAGTGGAGGTATTCTTCCCATTTAGTAGGTTGTTGTATCGCATACATTCATAGCATGTCTTCGAATACTGCATTCACGTGTTTAGTCTGTCCATCCATTTGTGGATGATAGGCAGTACTGAACTAAATTTGAGTCCCTAAACCTACAAACAAAGCTCTCCAGAAAGTAGAGGTGAACTTAAAATCTCCATTAGATATTACCACTTTAGGTAGCCCATGCAATCTAAAAATATCTTTCATGAATATGTCAAAAATTTCCACATTTTTATAAGTAGACTTAATAGGAATAAAATGAGTTGTTTTTCTTAGTTTTTCTAGCACCACCATAATGGAATTATTTTACCTGCTTGATATAGGGAGTCTCATTGTGAAATCCAATGCAATTGTGTCCCATTTCTATTCAGGAATAGGAAGTGGGTGTAGTAGACCAATCGAGCGTTGGTGTTACACTTTAACTTGCTGACACTCCAAATATTTAGCCACATAGTTTACAATATCCTTCCACATCCCATGATAAAAAGAAATTTTTTTTATTGCTGAAAACAAATTTTGATAGCCTAAATGTGACATATACGCACTTCTATGAAATTCATCCAATATGTATTATTTGATAGCTTTCTGATTTCGCACAAACATTCCTCCTCTAAAGGTCAACATTTGATCAACATTTATACCATAGCCACCCTGTTTTCCTAAATCTATTATTTTTTTAGCTTGGTGCCAAAGAAATTCATATTCGTGATCTTTCATGGAAACTTCTTTAATTTGACTTAAAATCTTACTTTCAACCTTACTAAATGAGATCTCATAGATGTGATGCAATTTTCTACTTATGGCATCCACCACTCGATCCTCCTTCCCCTTCAAGTGCTTAACATCAAAATCAAATTCTCTTAGGAAGGTTTCCCATCTTGCCTACAATGCGTTTATGTTTGACTACTTGAAGAAACTAGTCAAACTACTGTGATCTATGATTAGAATGAATTTCTTTCCCAATAGGTAATGTCACCACATTATCAAGGTGTCGACAACGATTGTCAGTTCTAATTCGTCAGCTAAATATCTTTACTTGTGATCCTTACGTTTCCGAGATTCATAGGCTATCACTCTCCCTTCCTGCATTAACATGCCCCTACCCCTTCTTCACAATAATATGTGCATATATTGAATTCCTTCTCTAGATCCACTATTCCCAGTACAGAGGCTGTGGTTAGTAACTATTTCACTAGTTCAAAACTGTACTGGCATTCCACTGTCCACTGAAAATCCATTCTTTTTTTGTAGAGAAGTGATAGGGTATGCAATTTTTGAAAACCCCCTTATGAACCATCAATAGAAACTTGCCAAACACATGAAATATTTGATATTAATTACATTTTTTGGGAACTGTCAATTCATAATGGTCTTGATTATTCTCCGGATCTACTTGCTTTCCCTTGAGGATATAATGTGGCCCTAAATATTCATCTAAAGTTCTATAAAAATCATATCTTTTGTATTAGCATCCATGGTTTTCCTTATGACTTGAAGTACTATACTTGAGGTGTTCTTGTGTTCTTTCAAGTTTAGAGTAAACGTCTATATCACAATAAAATAAAACAAATACCAAACAATTAGAAAATGCCTAACACCAAGGTTTGGTCCCATTAGTGGAGTCTGGAAAAGGAAAAAATATAATCAAGCCTGTAACGCAGTGATATTAATTACATTTTACTCTAATCTGATCATAACTTGACTGTCGGTCTACCTTGGAGAAAATAGTGGCTCCTTTCACTTAGTCAAACAAATCATCTGTCCTTGGAAGTGGGTACTTATTTTTTATAGTCAACTTATTAAGTTGTCGATAATAAATACATAGACATACAGTGTCTCCCTTTTACCTTGCAAATAACACACACGCCCCCGAGGGTGACACACTTGGGCGAATGTACCCTTTATCCAACAGTTCCTGCAATTCCATCTTGAGTTCATTTAACTTAGATATACTCATATGATAAGGAGCTTTCGACACCGAGGTAGCGATTGGTACCATTTCAATGGCGAAGTCAATATCCCTCCTTGGCGATAACCGTGTTATCTCCTCAGGAAAAATGCCTGGAAATTCTTGAATAACAGGTATGTCCCTCAACGTGGTTGTTTTTTCCTTGGAATTTGTATAACGAAATTGTACAACATACACCTGACAGTCGTTTCAAATACATTTACTTAAATAGTTGGTAGTAATAGGACGTAATTTAAAAGTTTTTCGAATTCCCTAAATTTCTTGGCTAGCTCCTTCCGCGAAGAGGTAGTTTATAAACCTAACTTTACAGTTAACAACTAACCAATTCTTTTCTAACCAGTCCATTCTAATAAGTCATAGGACCCTAAGGCCAACATATTTAATTTCACCCTTACTGGCCTCCCAACTATTTCTAAGAGGAAATTTTCTACCTTAGCAGAGACCCTACGCTTGGCCTCAGTGGCTAGCTGGACTAGCCAAGGGGTTTTAAACTTGGCAGAGTTTAAGTGACATAACTAGTGTTCCATGTTTGACTTGTTAAATAAATTAGTTTTAATACCATTATAAACTAATTTTGTACCTAATAACCAATCTCAACTTATGATTATTATATGGATTATTTTTAATTATACTATTAACTAATGGATTATAATAGCTAGTTTTTATTAGAAAAATCGTTATTTGATTAAATATATTTAATTATTATTTTATTATTTAAATCCATTAAAGATAATAGTTAGTCTTCACCTAACTTAACTTGAATAAATCAACCCTAACTTATAATATTATATTAATTAATTATTCTGAGATTATATTATTATTTAATTGGATAAATTAGTTACAATTTCAAGATTAAATATTTAATTAACATATAACAGTTATTTTCTAACTTAATAAGTTTACTTCACCAACGGCTAGCTTTGAATGGCTTACCCTGAACCTTGATGCATCCCTACTATTTATTCTTTTAGATCGTGTGGTTTCTCACCTTGTCCTGGGGATGAACCACATTATTTGGTTCAAAACATTGACCCAATCCTTACTATGTTATTAATTCAAAAGACTGCTCTCTATAATTCAACTATCTTAGGGCTAATATAGCGTAAAATTTCTCATGGGTCAGTTAGAATGGATACATGATGATTAGAAATCTTACCTTTGAACTCCACCATGGAAGGTTGATACTCAGCTTGGTTATCCTCCAAGGCTGCCGGGGAATGCTTCAGACCAAATATCCAACTATAAAAGCTTCCTGAACATTTTCTACTTGTCCAAATCTAGTACAATCAAGGAAATTTTTGTAATAATGCGGTTCTCCACAATCCCAACATTGCAGCAACAACCTCTGTTGCTGACTGCCCTCAAGTTTGCTAGAGGCTTCTATAGTTTGACTCTGAATAGGTTGTCTTAGCTTTGCCTGATTTTTCCCGGAAACTCCATTCTCTGGTTTCGTAAACATATCTCTGGGATTGCCATATTTTTCATTTTTTAGGACTAAATACATTCTTCTATCCTTTTTTAGCCATCCAGCCTTTGCTACCTTCTCCATTTTTCTTCATTTGCTGATATCAGATTCAAGCCTTTCGTATAGCTTCCTCCATGGTTTCTAGACTGTCAAACTCTATTCTCTCCTTCATTAAAAAGGGTAAACTGCTAACAAATCGCCGCACTTTAGCTTTTTCCTCATGTATGTAAGGTACATACCTTAATAGCGGCATTAATTTGGTCAAAAACACATCCATAGTTTGTTGCCCCAATCTAAGATCATGGAATTATTTTGCTTCTTCATCATAAAATCGTCCAATGAGGTATTTGTCCTTGAAAAACTTTAAAAATTGATCCCATTAACTTCTTTTTCATCAACCCCTTGTACCATTTTGACTTCCTCCCACCAAAAGGTATCCTTTCCCTGCAATTGGAAAATGGCGAGTCTCGATTTTAGATTATCTTCATATTCATAGATTTGAAAATACTTGTTCATGTTAATTATCAAGGATTCAAAAATTTCTTCTTTTTCTCCATTGTACATCGTGGGTTTGATATTTTTAAATTCACCCAGCAATTCAGTATTCTGTCTCTTGTTACCTTTACCAGCTGATACATTTTCTCACCCTTATTCATTATCTAGCCGGAAATAATCCACGCAGTGTTAGTGTTCTTTGTTTATATTCTGCTCCTCTTGGCTAGGAGTTGGATTCCTTTGGTTATGTTTCTCATTAAGACTCTTCAATATTCTTTCTTGTTTGAGTCTTAATCTTTCATTATCTTCCCTCAAATTTTCCATTTCAGCTCAGAGCTATTCACAGTTTCCAGTAGCATTGCATCTGTATTATCATAGGTGCCTTCTCGCAAATGCACCCATACCTCAAGATTAGTTCCCATATGTGGAGTGAATTATGTTCTGGTGGCCACTCTTCATGATGTTGTAGATAACACTCCTTTGTGCATGCCCTTCTCCCCTCTATGAAACAATAACGTTTTGTGAACTGTATTTTCCTTAAGGCCACAATGTCAAATCCTAGGCTCTTATACAACTTGTAACACATCATCTCGCAACCCAAATAGTAAGAAAAAAGAAATTAATTTAATGCATTACATTGTATAGATACATATGTACCCTACCTTACATTCATGCCTTATATAACATTAATGAATTCTTTACATAGGTCATTTCTCTCGTTCTGGTTACTATTCGGCGGAGTGCATATTAAATGTGTTGATTAATACTTCACTAACTATTGACTCTAAACCTTGCTATGGTTTTGGATGGTTCTCGATCCTGAGGTATCATCCTCCAGATGTGCATGATTTTTGCAATCCACATGATCATTGTCACCACTCCTCTGAGGGAGAGGTATTCAATGGTTCATATTAGTTTGCACTGAGTAACGGTATCAACCCACCGTTTAGTCGAAATTTGTAGTAATTTGGTTCCATGCCTCTGCAGAGAGGCTAGCTCCACCCATCTGTCAATTGCAGCTCTTACGAGGCCATTGCCAAGCTCATTCTCAAGTAAATTTGGGTTACTCTTCCTTTATGAGTGTAAGGTGATTCCTTTGCAGTGCGCCTTCATTTCTTCCTTGATAGTTTGGTCTCATGACTGCAAACTGTTATGTCCACCATCTCTTCTCTTCCATTTCCTCAGAGGTAGCTCACACTGGTACCAATTCCCCTCCTTCACCATTTGGGTGGTTCATAGGATCTTGTCATTGCTCCTGTCACAAGTTCCTTTCCTGGAGTGATTTGACCCAGGAAGAGAACCCTCCTTCTAAGGAAGCTAGCTCAGGTATAAATGATTCTATTACACTTGTAGCTCTCATTGTTATTTACTTTTTTGATCATAAATCTAACTGAGTTTGTTGTTCTTATGCAGGAAGAGAGTAGGGTTCCCATGCGGCTCTCGAGAAAATAAATTTCAGCATATCACCTAGCGTTCCTACCCCACTATACTGGTTGACGAGCTCCTTTAGTTACTGGGATGGCTTGATAATTGTGTTTTCTTAAAACCTTTAAAGATTTAATCCAATCTGTTTGGATACAATGCTCTCCACAGAGCTATTTGTATAAACTGTTGATATTTCTCTTAATTACTTAGTTGCTAAACCTTTGGGATTTAATATGAATGTATCTTGACATCGCATACTCTAAATTTTGTTTTTCCTGACTGTCTGTCACTTTATAGTTCCTAATTGCTTAAAGACAAAGTTGTTATTTTATTCAAATTTTAGCCTTGATAGAAGATTAACATATTTAAGTGATTTGACAGTGTTTGTCCTATTTTCCAATTACTGTGAACATGATAAGTCGACCCTCAATGGCTTGTGAGAGAAGGCATTAATGGTAGTGCCTTGTGCTATGGCTCTTTGTCAATTAAAAATTTATATTTTGACTATGGTTCCCATTTACAATCGTGGGGTTTCTTTTTATATGAGATTTGCATAAATGATTTCTGTACAACTTCCTTGTTTTCACATTCACTGCTGGTTCAACGGGCATACCCATGTCAAAAATAGAACTGGTTCACTTGTTGTTATGTTCCTAATTTTTTGGCTTTAAATTTGATGTATACCCATATTGTTAGCGAGTGTCTTCTCTCCAGATTTTCTTGAGTTTGCTAAGGTTATTGTTAATTCCAAACATTCAGAATGAGATGCTTTTCATATTTCCCACATAACATATCTTTTTTTTTTTTTTCAGAAGAAAAAAAACCGTCATTGCTTATATTAAGATAATATAAAGATCTGATTTACATAGGTAGATCCTGATGAAGAAAAATCAGGGGCCCAAATAACCTGATGACCAAAAAAAAGAGATGCTTGACAGTACCTTGCCAACATGATTACTATACTGTTCATAAAACATATTCCAAATTAAAACTGAAGAGTTTTTTGAGAAACTTGACGACTTCAAAAGAACTTAACATAAACATATTTTTGAACATCTGGAAGGAAGACACATGAGAAAGGACCCTGGTCAGATTCAGCCAGAGAGGTCATGATTGGCCAGAATGCGAAACAAAAAGGATTTCAGAGGCATCCTTGAATCTTGGAAGATATATTCATTCCTCCATTTCCACAAGAACCAACTGACCAGAACAAACAAGGTACGCCAAGATGAGATCTGTTCACTCCACCATTTGATGTCGTCCTGTACAGAGGAGAAAATGTGGTAAGGAAAACCAAAAGACAAAGAAAGTTCATACCAGATAAGAAGAGATGAGGCACATTGGAAAATCATATGTAAATTTGTCTCATCTGCATTCTGACACATGGCGCATCTGCCCGGGCCTTGCCATCCTTTCCTTTGAAGAACCTCCCATGTGAGATTCCTGTTCCAGAAAACCAGCCACGTGAAGAAGATCATTTTGAGCGGGCATGTGACCTTCCATAGAGAGGGAGGAAAGATCAGGTGAGAATTATTAGATGATCCAGAGGACATTGCTGCATATAAATCCTTTATGCGAATTGGCAGAGGAGAACGGGGAAGAGCCCAATCCAGGACATCCCTAGAGCCTGAGCGATGAATCGCTAGACCTTTTAAAACTTGAAGAACAGAGCTCCAAAGGGGACGAAAGGAGAGAGGCAGATGTAAGTCCTGTCCATCCTTCCAGACAGGAGAAGAGAAAGACCAAGATTTTATCAACTTATCCCACGTAAAAATACCTTTTGAGTGGAGATAAGAAACCAGAGGGAGAGGGATAGAGGAAACCAAACCGTTTACAATGTAATCAAATCCTATGAGGATGCTTGCACCCGAGAAAATCTTCCAGCGTAAATTTTCCATGAAGAAAGGCTGGATTTTCCTGAAGCTTTGCCAGATAGTGGACCCCCTTTTGATGCCCAATGATTTCCTTCTGTACCAGTACTCCATACTTCTTCCTTTTAAGTATTTTCTATTTATAAACTTGCTCCATGGGCCCTCACCAAAGATACCTCTATGGAGAGATTCACAAAGAAGAGCTTTTCCAAAGGTCTTCATGTGTAAAAGACCCCAACACCCTGCCTTTCTCAACCTTGAGATGGCTTCCATCTTTACTAAATGAAACTTTGACTGATAGGATCTTCCTCCCCATAAAACATTTGTATCTAAAGAGCACATTTTTTTAATGATAGAAGCAGGAAGAAGATAAAGATGGGCCGAATAGACCGCCAGCTGAGATAAAACTGCCTGAACCAAGATAAATCTGCCAGCTAGAGAGAGGAATCTCGACTCCCATCCGGAGCTTTTTTTGTAGAAGTGTTCAATAAGCCATTGCCAGTCCCGTTTTTTGTTACCTTTTGCCTTCAGGTTGAAACCCAGATATTTGATGCTGTTCTTGATCGAGGCCTGGTTAATGCCGATCATAGTTGCAATCCATAGAACTGTCTCCATATTTGTTTCAATGTGATACAACATAGATTTATCCTTGTTAATGACCATTCCAGAAGTTGACTGAAATTTTTCTAAGATGTTATTAAGACATAACCAGGATACTTTACAAAGCATGGCAAATATGAGAATATCGTCAACAAAAAGATTGTGGGATAGGAAAGTATCCTTGTAGATTTTTATCGTCCTACATCTCCATTCAGATACTTCTTTGTTGATCTGTAAGCTAAGAGAATTCATAACCAATATAAAAAGCAATGGGGAGAGAGGACAGCCCTGGCGAAGTCCCCTCTCGGCTGGAAAGAAAGATGATGGGATTCCATTTATTTTGACTGAGTAATTTACATTTTCGACGCACGCCATTATCCATTCAATGCCTTTAGATCTCAGCCCAATTTTTGCCAGCAGGATTCTAAGGAAGCCCCAGTCAACACAATCATAAGATTTTTTCAAATCTATCTTAAGTATAGCCGCCTCAATATTATTTGACAACATTGTGAATAAGCATTCCTGAGTCATGGCAACAACATCCCAAATATTCCGGTCTTTCAGAAACGCGTGCTGGTCCCTTGTTATAAAAGAGTTTAGAACAGGCTTCATCCTCTCGGCTATAATTTTAGAGATGATTTTAAACAGAGTATTGCATAAAGAAATTGGTCTGTAGTCATGGAAGTAATTGGATCTATGTTTTTTGGGGATAAGAGCGATAAAAGTGGAAGATAAAGCACTGTGAATATTTCCAGACATACGGGAGGCCTCCACCATTCTCATCATATCCACTTTGAACATGTCATAAAAATGCAAGAAAAATTCGATTGGCCATCCATCTGGCCCAGGACTCTTGTCCTTTTTGAATGACTTGATAGCAGCAAGGAGCTCCTCTTCCGTGACCGGTTTTATAAAATTTTCATTTGCTGACTCATCAAATATTGCAGGCATCGGATCCACAACCCAAAACATATCATTAATGTTACCTTGATGCCTTTTATATTGATTCTGAAATAACCTTGAAGCTTCTACAGAGATATCATTCTACGAGAATAAGAAACCTCCCTTACCATCTTCAATCTTCCATATGGAGTTTTTCCTTCTTCTGGCATTTGCATAATTATGGAAAAACTTCGTGTTTCGGTCCCCCTCCTTTAGCCAAAGCGCTCTGCTTTTGAGCCTCCAAGAGGCATCTTCCTTTAGCAACAACATTTGCTTCTTTTTTTCCAGATCTCTAATATGATTCTTCTGCTCAAAAGACAGGCAATCTGGGTTTGATAAATTGATGAAATTATCCAACTCCTTTTGAATGTTATTTAGCTCCCGTTTATCCCTCTTTAATTTCCGGATTTGCCAGTCCCTTGCTAACACTCTCAGACACTGGATCTTTTCCCGGAAAGTTGTGATTAGGGCCATTTCAGATTCTTGCAACTCCTTCCATTTTTTTGATATAGATTCATTGAAAGATTGGTCTTCTAGGAAGATCCTGTTGAATTTAAAGGAATAGCCCTTCCTATAGTCCATACCTCTCCATTCAAGAAAAATTGGCCTGTGATCGGAGGTGAAATCATTCCCAATAAAAGAAAAAGGCATACCCCATTTGGCAATGATGCTGGCATTTATAATAAAACGGTCAATCCTTTTTGCAATGTAGGCTTGCCCAAACCTACTGTTATCCCACATGGGCATCATTCGGTCCGGCAGGACATCCACTAAATCCCTACTTAAAAATTCCTTTCTAAGTCTGTCAGCCAATTGATCTTTTTTCCTGCAATTACCCCAACACTCATCAGGACTAGGAGTCACATTTAAATCCCCCGCTATCAACAAAGACTCTATATCAAGAATTTCCGAAGCAAACAACCTTTCCTAGAAGGGGAGCTTGTTCCTATAAGGAGCATATACATTCAGAATGTTAAGCATAAATGCGTGGCCCCTGATTGAGGCCGAAATTAAGATTCCAACACAACATTTATAAGCCTTGACTTTTATCTATACAGGATCCCACATGACTGCTAAACCTCCAGACGGACCATTCGCCTTAGTGGCAACCATAAACCAAGATGGGAACATCCTTCTAAAAAACGCTAGAGATGCCTTGCTAGAGTGCATGGTTTCCTGAACAAAAATAATTTTGGGGTGAGCCGTAATGAAGATTTTCTTTAGCGCTAAAATTTTTGGGGGTGCGCCCAACCCCCTGATATTCATTGATATCAAAAAAGTCATTTTGAAGACTCTCCAGCCATGCATGCTCTAAGAGGCTGAGAATCGGTGGAGTCCAAGATTGGGACTTCGACGAGGGATAGATTTGTGATACCGAAGTCAGAGATTATAGATCTGCCTCTGAAATGACGACTACCTCCCCTATGTTTCTTTCTAACAGTGATATTCTTTGCGGAATTTGGGCTGATAGATGGAAAGGAAGGAAAAGAAGGTCTATGAATAGTTAATGGCTCAAGCTCCAAAGGATTTCTTTCTAGAAATAGATCAATGTCATTGTCGAGTTTATTGACAGGCGAATCTGTAGGAGAATTGAAAGGGGTAGGGGATAACATAGGTTCCTTGTCTTTTGATGGACCATCGGGAGGGTGGACTGAAGAGGGAGAAGATGAGGAGATCTGGATAGTGTGGGAGCCAACAACAAAGACCCCCTGATTCATGGCAGGGGGAGAGGGCACTGCTTTCTCCTCAATCGGTTCTGGAATAGGAGGGAATCCGAAAGACGGAGCATTGAGGGGCACAAATCTGTCATGAGAAAAATTCATAGATCAGCGGAGAGGGTATGAGTCATGATTGTTTAGTTGGCTCTCCGGGATGCTCACTTCATCAGAAAGAGGATATGATACAGATTTCCTTCCCTTATTGATATAAAACTTCTTTGACCTACGATTGAAATGAAAACAACAATTTTTGATGAGGTGCCCAGTTTTGTGACACAAAGAGCATCTGAAGGGGATGCCCCAAAAATCGGGCCTTTGGCTGATATTAACACCATCCTAGGAAATCTCGATATGGTCAGGATAGCCTTCTTTATAAGGTTTTTCAATTAAAATCCACGCAATCCTCTTGTCCCTCTCACCTCTGCAACAAGGGTCCACGTAAATAAACTTTCCAATAGAGTTCCCAATCTCTGTAAGTGTTTCAGTCGACCATAGCTCCAGAGGTAAATTAGGAAGCTTTACCCAAATCATACAGTTTGACGGGGTGTTCTTTAGAGGGTCAAAACCCAAATACCATCTGGAAAGAGAAAGAAAGCTTCTACTGAAGACCCATGGCCTATTTAGGATAATCTCCAAATCAGATGCTTTTAGGAAGTGGAAGGAGAACCAATCCTTCATTAGGTGCGAAATCACTGGAATATATCCAATAAGAGGATGCCATTTTTCCGCCAACCATTTCCTCATGACGTCCTCCTCCATTTGCGGAAATTGCCACTTCCCAATCAAAGCCAACTTTTGCAAGATGTCAATGCGATCAGATAGAACATCACTGTTAACTGAGATAACCTTGGGTGGAGGGACAGTTTTGACTGGAAGCCTACATTTATTAAAAAGCAGAGCATGCTCGGTAGACCTTCCTTTTCTAGAATGATCCTTCCCATGATTTGGGTGGGCCAAATCCGGATCCTCGTGGGACAAATTTGGCTTGACATGGCAAGTCGAATTTAGCAGCATGTCTTCCACCGTGGCTTGCCAGCTGGTTGATTTTTCACGTGCATTTTCAGCCTCAATTGTGGCATTTATAAGGGCCTGAGTGGCGGAAGAGTCAGAACCATCAGTCATAATTAATGAAGAAAGCTTCCGTAAGATCTGGAAGATGCTAAATCATAGATCGGGATTGGAGCGGATCCCGCAGGAAATCCTGTCAGACACAAAATGCCTGGATAGAATATGCCTACTGACAAGAGAGAAAGGGAAAAAGTAAAAGGATGGGAGGCTAACCCGAGAATCCGTCAGAGACAAAGATATGTCTTGATAAGGAAAGTAAAGAGCATTCAGAAAGGTAACTATAAACCTCGAAAGGAGGAGTCCTAAAGGACAAGGAGATTAAAGGTTCCAAATCCCAGATAAGCTGATCACATTGTGTGAAGAGTCACTTAAAGAAAAAAACCAACCGTCATTTTGACTTCTGTAAAGGAAGTATAAGAACGTAACAAGAGGTGACAAAGATTCTGTACCCGATAGGTCAGAAAAAACCCAGAGAAGTAAATGGAGCTGAGCGTCGGGAAAAATTCAAAAGAAAAATCCGGAAGAGGATGCCGGAAAAAACTAGATCATGGAGGAGATTCAGACAGAAAAACCAGGAGGACCAAAATAGCTATCCAAAGCCTAGAGAGATGCTATTCAGATGGTTGAGATTGACAGTCTATGCAGCAGCAGTAAATGTGGAAAATGCACCACCAATTCCCTATTCTAACACGTATATCAGAACAGGGACTGTAATTGTAGATAAACGATTTTAACTTGTTTAAAAGAGCTTCCCACATAGTTAGCCAACATCGCCGAATCAAGGTTTTAAACTAAACAGAGAATTATGACCAGAATCATATCATCAACCTTCCGAGAAATTGTCTTTTACCATGATAAATTACCACAAACATGACATACGAGACTTTTTTCTTAGGAAAAGGAAGCATGTAACCAGAGAAAAGAGTAGCAGAGCAAATTACACTAAAATTAAACGGAAAATATAAAAGCTACTCTGCAAGCTGGTAATTCCACTGAGAAACCTTCTTTTAACCATTAAATAACAAAACCATAACCAGCATGAAGATATTCAAACAGAAGGATACTGACCTGGAGACGCAGCCAGCCGAGAGCATAGTGCAAGTGAAGAGGGAGATAGCGCATGAGCTTCAAAAGCTGGGAAAAAACTTGAATGGCCGTTGCATGAGGCAGTCGAAAAGAAAGAGCGAAAACCAGAAGCCTAGCTAAGAAGCCCGTTCTGGGAAAAGAGAGGAAAGGCTCCCTCAGGCAAAACTTAAACACTAGGATTCGACATGCGTTGAAGAGAGAGGGAGCTGGGCAGAAACGGTGGCATTAAACCATGGAAATAGCTAGAAATGGAAGCCCAGGTGCGAATGTCGAGGAAGGTAGATAAAAAGATACGTGGCTTGCATGCAGTCAAAACGAAGAAACACACTTGATATCGCAATAGGTTACCTGGATGAATGGTAAAACATGCTTATCATGCGATTGGTTATCACCATGGCGCGAACTGGTTGGTAGATCACCTGCAACATATGCCACCCGACTGCCGCGCTCCCGACTTGAGGTTATCGACCTTTAAAATTTAGGATACTTCAACATGTGGCACTTCATACATTTCTCAATATTTGAGTGCTTATTGTGTTATAAATAAGCTTCAAACCAACATATCTTTTATTGCTACTTTCTCTGTAACTCGTTCAAATTACCACTTATGTTTGTTGTTCAACTTATGAATTAAGTTATGTGAATTGGCAATTTGATATATTTATTTCAAGCTTTCTTTAGGCAATTAAACAACTTTCAAGAATACAACATAAACATTGCAAATCTTTATATGTTAATGTAGTGTACCTTCGCTTGTTTTTGCAAAGCTTTGTATATTAATGTAGTGTAACTTCAATTGTTTTATAAATTTCTTACCCAATAGTATTTTTTATTAAATTGTTAAAAAATTAATATATTTTTAATAAGTTAAATAGAGGTCGTATGACTTAAATAATATGGTGTAGTGTAACTAATTCATTTTTTTTTTATACTTTTTGGTTAATTTTGCTTGATATCTTGTAAGGATTTTTTAAAATAGTAATTTTAAACTTTGTAATCTGCACAATCCAAGTGTTTCAGGGTTTTTACAAGGTGTTGAATCTATTTATACATTTATAAATACATTCTGTACAACGGAAGTTCGCAATTTCACAATTTTTTTAATCATATTCTCGTTAAATGGGAAAAAACGTCTATTAATTAGACCGTGCCAAATAAAATAAAATAAAAATTTACTTTGTGTTCACTCAAGGTAGCCAAATATTTACTAGCATATTTAATTATTTAAAGAAAATAAAAGATAATTTTAAATTAAATTAGAAAACTAATTAGAATTTTAAATTTTATAATATATTTATTAGTTTCTCCTAGGACCTGAGGATTGCCACAAACAACCAAGCAAAATCCTACGTTCTTATGCAAGGTCTTTCTCTGGTTACAAAGAGAAACAATCAAGATCTCATTATCATTACTGACTTTGTCATTATTTTGTGTCACCTCATTAATGTCTTTCTTCCCTCTAATGTCAAACTCCAAGTTATTGTTAAAAAGATTTATCATATGCTAGGAAGTTTTCACTCCAAATCATTTACTCATGTCCATAGGCACAACAACAAGAAGACAAACCTCCTTGTGAATGAAGGACTCCATCTAGCAGGAGGAAACCTTAAAGTAGATGAGGTTCTAAGTTTAATCATAGTTCCTTAAGTCTACCTACGAACCATGTTTTGTAAGTGTTATTTTTTAGTTGGTCTTTTTCGAAGGATCTACACGTTAGTATTTTTAGAACATTGTAATGCCCTTGTGCCTACTCCAAGGTATAGTTTTGGATCGCAATTTAGAATTTCATTGCTTACTATAGTGTTAATTAGTTTGGACCAATTAGAAATACTTGTAAAGGTCATACAATTATGCCCCCTGCACATATTTTATGAAATATAAATATATTTTTAATTCAGGTTTAAAAATAGTTATAATATATACCTATAGTTTATTTCAAAGAATTGAAAATCATATATAGAGAGACTCTTGAAATTTTAATCATTATGTTAGTTTTGATTCAAAAAAAACCACTAAATAGTACTACTACTCTCTTAATATGAAAATACTATAAAAATCAATAATATGGTTGAATGAAAATGACAATACAATAGAGTAAATACTTTGGTTGATTGAAAGTGACAATAGAATGGGTAAATATTTCTTATTTGCAAGAAATTGTTTTGTTAAGTTTTTCTATTTAATTAATTAAAAAACAAAGATATATACATTTAGAGCTATTTATATCTACAACTATATAGACTGAATATTTTTAATTTTGTGAATATTATTACTTTTTTGTTTTAATTCAAATAAATAGTTAAAATAAATTTATATTTAATTTTTTTTTATTTTATTAATAATATTTGGAATATATAATATTATATTTATTTATTTTTATTTTATAATAACATTTTTTTTTGTAACTTTGGTGTGGCTCTCCTATTTTCATGTTCCATTACACCCCCTACTGGGGAAGGGCACACAAGGTTGAACCCAAGACTTCCGGTTCGGTGAGACTTCATCTCACGGCATTGCCTTGAGCTACCCATACGGGCATTTTTAATCATTTGAATATACATAATTTTTTTATAATTTTAGTATTAAATAAAAATGTTTATATTTTTTACTTAAATATGAAAATTATATTTATTAATATTAAAAATAAAATTTTTATTTAAACTATTTTAAATTCAACTTTATTATTTAAATTTAATATTTATTAAAAAAATAAAAATTAAAGCTATTTAAATGCAACTCTATTACCCAAATCTCATTTTGCTAATTTTCAGTTCCTTAAAAGTTCCCAAGCTTTTGGAATCATTACAATGAATTGGTGATGTTTCATTTAAGCTCCCAAGCTCTCAATAATGTTAGAAACAACCAATCAAGAACCATTCTCATATACCTAATTTTTTGGAAAATCAAACATTTTTAATTCAGCAAGCACACAATTTTGAGGTCTTATTTTGCCTCATTTTGAGGTGGAATTAGATAGACTTACGATAATTTGAGATATATTTAAAAGAGTTTTAATGTAATTTAACTAATATTATATTTGTCTTAGCATTACTTCTTAAATATTTTTTTATGGTAGATACATTTTCTATATTATAGTAAAGTTTTCCCTCATTTATTTTTGTATAAATACATTTTTGTCTTATCTATCAACATTCCCAATGTGTTTTCTTTCCCTGCAAGCGGCTTCTTGTCATTTCATCACTTTGAAATCTCTCAAGCATGATCATCGAATCATTCACTCATCAACTCAACTTGTTTGAAGAATGAACTTCCTGTTGAAGGATAATTGTTAGGGTAATCCCACACACTCGGCCATCATGTTGCACTCTCCAATATTTGGTCTTATGGAAGAAAGGAACCTAGTTTTTGTTTTCATAAAAGATAACATTTATGGTGTTAGGGTAGGCTTCTTCTTCATCATTAGATGAAAATTCTAGATATACCATTTTTTTTCTATAAAAGATGCTTTATGCATGAGTTTTTTCATTTCTCTAGATTACGTTAATGTATAAAAGAAATTCGTATTCATTTTTTTAGTGTCTCACTAGCACTGTTGGGCACGAGATCCCTTAAGGAAATTTTTGGGGATAGAGCCCAGATTTTGGTCAAAAATGATAAATCCGATGTAAAGAATCTGCATTTTGTGGGCGCGGAACGCGAAGTTGTAAAAGAGTCATAGGGTTGTCGACCCTCAATTTTGTAATGTAATGTCGGCTTTAGAGATCTACCTATGGTCGTGAACCATAGGATTGTATAAATAGAGCGAGGCTCTATGTAAGTAGGGATCGAAGGATGAAGAATTGAGTTGTATTTGAAGTGTGAGGTTGAGTCTTTGGGTAGAGTAGGAGAAGGCTATGCAGCCAAGTGTGCAGAGGCCTAGTAGTCCGCAATTGAGTGCGTGGACCCCTCCAGTTGAGTGCACAGGGCGAGTCGAGTCTGTAATTGTTGAAGCATTTATAAAGAGAAGTTTTACATCATTCTGTGTATTTATTTCATGTTTCCTGCATCGAATATATCGGGTATAAATTGCATTTCTGTTGTTTATATGATGCGCGAACATATATAACTGTGTAGATTAAGTGAATGTGAGTTAAAGTATTTGTTTACGCAAAGTTGACTAACATATATAAGAGGATAAGTAAGATATGTGGTGTAACTTGGGGAAATAACGTAGATCGCTACCATAACAGCGCAAAATCACCTCAGCCCCTGGTTAGGGCTACACGAAGGACAATTATAGCAGATCGCGAGGTATCGCAGGTCAGAATAGTGCGTGAAGTGACCTGTGCGAAGGTAGGCATAGTTGGACTAAATCGACACCTCAGACATCTCGAGGATGCGAAAACTTGGTTCCAGCATCCCCCCAAATTGCTTCAGGTGAGACTTCAGTCCGAGCTCTACGGTTGATGCCGAAAGGGACAATAGTGTAGGGATTTGTTTGGCTAATTAACTCCAAACCTGGGTCAGGCCCCATCAAGCCAACAAATGGTTCCATTGCCGGGATATCCAAGCAGAGGAACTAGCGAAGGCGCGCATCCGGAAATTAGTAGCAGGGTTACACAAGGCGAATGAAGAGATGGTCCAGGTTCAACTGGAGTTGAACCTTCAAATAGTTGAGCTACAATTGAAGGCACAACCTTCAACTCTGACAGAAGTGAAGGAAAAATGTGCCAGCGCCATTACAACAGGAATAGCGAGATCAATAATGCAGTGGAGGACTGTACTAAGCTATTTGAAGAGTCATTAGAGGTTCTCACAACTCTGCAGGAGGCCCCAAACATATAGTGCTTAAAAACAGAGGCGCACGAGTTGCATCAGAAATACGATGAAATAAAAGGGACTGCGTAGATGGTGGCCTTGGCATAGAGGCTTGCATGGATGTAATAGGAAAAAGAGCTCAAGGAACAGGTAGACGCAGCTCGACACAAGGAAGTCGTTTTAAGGCGTGTGTACAACCATGGATTGATGAGGTGTTCGTCATTACAACCTCTATTGAGGCAAAGCTTGCGCAAATGCAAGGGACACAGGAACAGATTCAGGGAAGCAGTTCAGCTACCATGGTCTCTGAATAACGCGTCTAGGAAGTGCAGCAGGAAGCAACTAAGTGCGCTGCCGATCATGCAACAATCCACACAGAGTTTGGAGGTCTTCACACAAAGATCTCCGCACCGATAGAGTGACTCGAGGGCGAGTTACGATGTTTGTGTTGGGGGCCAGTTGGGCGCAGGATCCCCCAAGAAAAGTTTTGGGGCTTAGAGCCCAAATTTTGATCAAAGATGATAAATCTGATGTAAAGACTTCGCATTTTGTGGGCGCGGAGCACGAAGTTGTAAAAGAGTCATAGGGTTGTCCACCCTCAGTTTTGTAATGTAATGTCGGCTTTAGAGATCTACTCATGGGTCGTGGACCATGGGATTGTATAAATAGAGCGAGGCTCTAAGTAGTTAAGTAGGGATCGAAGGATGAAGAATTGAGTCATATCTAAAGTGTAAGGTCGAGTTTTTGGGTCGTAGAGTAGGAGAAGGCTCTACAGCTAAGTGCGTAGAGGCCTAGTAGTTCACATCTTAGTGTGTGGACCCCTGCAGCTGAGTGCGTAGGGCGAGTTGAGTCTATAACTGTTGAAGCATTAATAAAGAGAATTTTTACATCAATTCTGCGTATTTATTCCCTGTTTTTTGCATCAAATATATTGGGTATAAATTGCATTTCTATTGTTTATATGATGCGCGAATATATATAATTGTGTAGATTAAGTGAATGTGAGTTAAAGTATCTATTTACGCGAAGTTGACTGACATCTATAAGAGGATAAGTAAGATAAGCGGTGTAACTAAGGGAAATAGCGCAGATCGCTGCCATAACAACACAGAATCACCTCAACCCCTGTTTAGGGCTGCGCGAAGGACAATTATAGCAGATCGCGAAGGTATCGCATATTAGAACAATGCGCAGAGTGACCTGTGCAAAGGTAGGCACAGTTGGACTAAGTCAACACCTTAGACATCTCGAGGGTACGGAAAATTAGTTTTAGCATCCCCCCATACTGCTTTGAGTGAGACTTCAGTCCGCGCTCCGTGCGCTGATGCCAAAAGAGCTAGTAGTGTAGGGATTTGTTTGGCTAATTAACTTCAAACTTGGGTCAGGCCCCATCAAGCCAACAAGCACTTTTTCCATAACCATTTTCAATTTCTAGTAGATGTTTATGGTTTGCATATATCTTGGGTATCTAGTTCTAGTGTTTGGGACCTAGCCCCCAACTTAATCCTCCACATCACATCAGTTACAAAACATCATTCAACTCATGCTTCTCTTTCTCCCTCCTGGATTTCTTCTTAGAATTCAAGAGGAATGTTGACATAAGCAGTAGCAATGTGCTTTACAGAGCACTAAGCTCTCGCGCTGGAGAGGAGGGAATTGGAACGTCTACCTCTACAACCATTCGAGTGCCCAGTTCTAGCCATCGTGAACAAAAGCAGGAGTGCAGAGGGTCAAGAAGAATCTAATTATGCAAATTTTCATAGTTGGAAACCATGTTTTGTCAATCTTTCTTTTGGAAAGCATTGTGTAGCATGTATAAAATGTTTGACGTTTTCAGTGGACACTCCACCCATAATCAAAGATAGATAAAGTTTTTTCTATAAATAAAAGGTGCATGAACCAAAATAATTAAGATATTAGGTTAATGGTTAAATGAAAAGGTAAGTTAATAAATTAATAATAATAATATTAAAATATTTTATGGAAATAGTATAAGAAATTAAAAATGAAAAAAAAAAATTGTATGAGTAAAGAGTGCATGAACCAAAATAATTAAGACATTAGGTTAATGGTTAAGTGAAAAGATAGGCTAAGAAAATTAATAATAATATTAAAACAATTTATAGAAATAATATAAAAAAAAATTAAAATTAAAATAAAAGGGATTTTTTTTTTAAAGATTCTAGTGAAGGATACAAAAGATTGAATAACAAGAAGATCACACAGAAGATTAGAAAGAGAAAACAAACTCTGTATGATAATATCTTAATATTATTTGTTAGTATGATTAATATTATTAATTAAAGTTTTAGTTAAATATCAATATAAGTTATGATACTAATTGGTTTTGGAGTATACTTTAAAATTGCTTTTACTTAGTTAAGAGCTCATATTCTTTAGAGGTAAGGAAATATATTAAAGATCCAAGACTCAAAGGTATTTGATAGGAAAGTCTTTTTTCTTTATGAATCACCAATGGATAATTTTAAATAGTGTAGTTCTCCTTAAATAATGGTGATGAGTTAACGTGCATTAAAAGATAACAACAAATAATAATTGCTTCTCTATTAATTTAATAATTAAATTATAATAAATTTTTACACTCTATTAAACATGTTAATAAAATAAAATAAAATAATAATAATATAATAAATTTGTATTAATATAATTAATATGGTACATAATTAATTATTAGAATCATATTTAAAGCTCCAGATTAAAGGTAAAGAAATAAGTGATCATGGGTATTTAAGTAAGGAGTGTCTATAATGCGATGCTTTTTGGAGATTCCGGTGACGGAATCCGGCGGAAGAAATGAGGTTAAATCTTGATTTTTAGCAGTTAAAATGGTTTTTTAACTGCATATTTGGATTCAGCGCCCTGAAAAACCCCTGGGAGCGTTTGATTGTGCAGAAACTAGCTATCAAACTTGGCATTCCAATGAATTGCTGCCGGATTTTGACCGGAAAAATCCGCCGAAAAAGCTTTCAAAAAGTCGCGTTATAGACTACTGCTTTAAGTAAATAAATTTGAGAATTTTTAAAAATTCCATATCATATTATTATATGGAATAATTATAAATTAAAAAGGAAAAAGGGGAATAGTAAAATGATTATAGAAAATTGATTAAATGAAGGAGCGGGAACACGTAGATTATTTTTAAAATTACCGCGGAATGATGTTAATTAAAAAATATCAATAAGTATAATGATATAAAATAAATAAAATAAAATATAATATAATAAGGGTTAGGAAAATTAATTTGAATATTTAATAACTAATTTTGTATTATAAAATAAAATAATATATTAATAAACTAATTTAATGTAATAGGCTATGTAGCCCATCCCTGCTAAAGAAGTGTTGCTAAAATGATATAATAGAATAATTATTTGATTTGGGTTGGTGAAGCTCATGGTCGAAACATAATATTGTTTGGGTATTAGCATCCATGTTCTTGTCATGGCATGGCTGGGTAGCTCTAAACAAGAAACTTGTAATTAAATGATAAAATAATGATCAAAATTTAATATTATAGAAGAGCTAAAATGAATACATATATAATGCAAGAATAACTTTAACAAGAGCTAAAATGAATGCATATACAACACAAGAAAAACTCTAGTATGTGCACTAAAGGATAAATATCGAACATCTGACACAATAATTTCAGTTCAACTCATAATTTAATCAATAAATTGTCAAAGAGATCTAATCACTTGAGGTTGTAGTCATTTCCATAAGTTGATTGTGTGATATCATCTCTTAATAAATCATGCTAGACAAAGCCATTGTTGTAGCTTTTACATATCATAGACCCAGCAGTAATTCATTTAAATCAGTGACACATTAAAGACGTCAAAGCTTTTGTACCAATATATCACCTTTCCATTAATTCCTATCCATGCACTGCTCACATCTTATATCATAGGAGAACATGTTGGCTATGCCTTTTTTATACAAAGCATTCAAACATTGTTTTACAGAAGCACAACAAATAAAAGATCTTGACAAATTCTACCATGCCAATGAAATACCATTTTTCAAAGCCAATAACAATTTGCATTTGAGGATATTTGTTAGACATCAATGGACTTAAATATGCTTACATTATTAAAAAACATAAAGAAGACAAATATGCATTTTTTATTTTTATTTTTGGTAGCCTGGTTAAAACCCAATACATTCAATCAAATGGGTTCATTTTAAGGTCCTGGAATCTTTTTATTTAGTGCACTACTCAAGTATCGATCTTCATGAGAAGACAATGTAACTTCCATGAAGTGGGAATACTCAAGGTAACCATTCATGCTAAGATAATACAATATCAAAACTCTTCTACACATGAAATTTTATTTAGGTTCATTTTATCAAATCCTTGCCTAGGTAAATTCGCATAGATGCAGACCTTAGCTGTGTTACTACCTCTACTATGGAAGCAAAATTAACTTGAAAGAGATTTTCAAGCAAACAATGAAACAAAACCTCGGAAGATTATTGACAAATGTTAGTGCTTACAACATGTTGGTCATGTGGTCAATAAACAAGCCTAAAGATTAAGTTGTCATGTAAGTTATAATACATGGTTAATTAAATCAAATAATATTAAACCTCTTCAGGATGCAATCTCTTCCAGCTATGTCACCTCATCAACATGTATTAGACACATAAATCAAGTTCTTGATTATGTACCTTATCCAAAACAAGTTCACAAAGCTCTTCATTTTGCAAATTTTAACTTCTATGTTCATAAAATTGAACTATATTTCACAAGAGAATGAATATCTGAGATCTTCGATAGGTGCACTTACTCGCTATTAGTACATGAACTCTAGAAAGGATGCTTTGGCTAATTATTTTCATGCCTCGAAGTTCCAACTTTATTTTTTATGATATCCTATCCAAAACAAGTTTGCAAAGCTTACATTATGTTACTTTTAGAATATTTTGAATATGGAAATTGTTGGGTACATGTTATATTCTTTGCACAACTAGCTCCAAGCGCAATGTGGTGCATCGTGCGCAATCGCCCCCCCTACTGGGGGGTTTGGGGTAAAACCACAAAAAAAATTGGGCAGTTGTTCCCATGGTTTTGTAGATCTTGTTAAACGAACTATTGTTATATTCTAATTAAGAGTTAATGAATTCGGGGTTTATGAATGCTTTGACATGTATGTAACATTCAAAGAAATATAATGAAAAATAAAATTGGTTTTCTTGGTTTTTTTGTTTTAGTAGAAAAGTTTCTATGTATTTTTCTATTCTGCCAATATATCTTTTATGTTTTTTAAAAAATTTATTTGCAGGTATTATTTGTACCGTGTTAAAACGTACAAAAACAATGCCTTAAATTTCTTCTAATAGTTTCAAAATTCACCCAATTTATTTTATTTATATTAAAAACCTTCATACTAGAAAAATGCCACTCTCCATTATCCAGTCTAAACTTTAAAGCATGTTTCCACTCCACAATGCCTTAAATTTCTTCCAATAGTTTCAAAATTGACCCGATTTGTTTTATTAGTCCCTGCCCTCCGGGCCTGGCAGGGACTATAGCAATCGGTTTGGTCGGTTGCTATTAGTTGGACGCGAGAACCGATAAACAACGCAATTTATTAACCTAAGTTTCCAATGTATATTCTATAAATCATTTTTTTTTAACCAATACGAAATTCCCACCGCTATTTAGACCACTCAGAATTTTAACGATCTTATTTGGCCTCATATCGAGGCCAGTATCTGGGCAAACTTAGGATAAGTATTGATTTAAGATATGAATTCAATCTGATTTCTGAACATGGAAACTAATGCTAACATTACATAGCATTAATTCGCTAACATTAAATGTTAGCCTGATATATCAGTGAACTAGAACTACTTTAGTTCTAAGTTTAGCAAGTGTGCATGCATGTTGAGGTGCCCATCGTTGAAGTTGGCAGCTGGATATGTGCTGTCGACGATAGGGGCGGTGATCCCATCTTCATAAGAGCGGTGATCGCATCTTCTTATCTTCATAAGAGCCGACCTGCCTGGGAGTCTTCCATGCCTGGGAGTCTTCCCAGGCCTGCAAGTTGATCAACCCGCAGTTTCGATGGAATGGAAGGCAGCTCCTCAGTCTCGCAGCTCAGTCTCGCAGCTCAGTTTCGCAGCTCAGTCTGAGACAGACGGTACACATACACACGGTACACATACACATATGCTCTGTTACTGTTCCTAAAATCAACACGTTCCTTCTGAGTTACAACTTTGTTATTCTGCAATCAAATACACAGTGAGTGAGTGATTACCTGAGGAAATTGGTTTCAGTGTTTCGCCGCTGGTTTCAGTGTTTCTTGCTCAGCGGCGAAACAAGCCCCGTAAGACAGAATTCTAAGCTATTTATTTAGATAGATAAAAAGAAATGAGAATTCTAACCTATTTATTTAGATAGATAAAAAGAATCTTGTCATTTCGTACAATCAAACTTACTTTGTTATTCTAGAATCAAATGGTATTCTGGAATCAAATGCTTTACTATATTATAAGGTTGTTTACCATACACAGTGAGTGAGTACCTGAGCAAATAGGTCTTACAGTCAATTCGTTCAGTTTTCGAATCCAGCTCTGACTGAGGTCGGCGTCCTGGGCTCTTCACTGCTTCACTGTTATACTAGAACGTTTATCTTCAGTCAGTCTGTACGTTTATCTTCAGTCTGTCTGTTTTAACTATAAGCCATTGCCATTTTGAATTCTGCAAAAAGTATTTCGACATATCAAAATGAATTAACAACCTGCAAAAAAGTTTAAGAGCGACTACAGAACATACGATTTTGTAGTTACTCTAAATCATAAGTCCTGATCATCAACTTTCGGAGTTACAGCTTCATTGACCTGCAATTTTCCAGAAATTTCTCCGCAAATCCTCTGAATTTGTACTTGAACATCCAAAAATTGCTTGATCCTCTCTTCCTTTTGCTGCCAAAGCTGTTCCAAAGCCGGTGTAATAGCAGCAAGTTGTTCCTTCAGGGTGCCTGTAGGCTTTTCAGGCTAGAAATGCAGTGAACAAATTTACTGACATAAGTAGCTAAACAAAAACCAAGGTTGCAAGCTACAGAAATTTTCCCCAGAAAGCTAAAGATTTATAGTGGACGCACTATAACTTTCCACAGAAAACATGATGATTTTGGTCATGGTAAGAAAAAATGTCTGCTAATATACTAATCAGAAAGTCACTTTTCCAGAGTTGCTGAAATAGCAATGACAGCATGTACTCAATATGGGAATCTGAGGCTTAATCACACTGGGATCTCAACCTGACATGAGTCTGTTTCTACGGAAAACAATACTTACAAGGCCATGAAAAGAGTGCTCGCCAAGTGCAGAGAGAAGATTGGTGAGTTCAGCTCTGGAATCAGCCAGGGTCTGAAGTAATCGAGCCCTTGAGCGGGTGGCTTGATCAACTTTCCGCTTGTAGACATCTAAACATTCTTGCTCCAACTGAAGCAACATCCTATCTCGTTCCGCATCACTTTCTCCTACTTCGTCCCATATTTGTTGCATGCATTACCAATTATTCCTTGACCATCACTGAAATGTTGAAGATTAACTTTCAGGGAAATGCAGAGAGACAATTTTCTATCATAATAACAGGGGATCTAGAAACATTAACATCAACGAAATCCATAGATATGAATTCAAAAGGAATTGCAGCTTTATGTGCGGACTTCTGTGACATTGATAGCAAACTTGCAGATAAGCCAGATTAACTGCAATGAAGGCTACTGCTGTCAAATCCACGGCAGCTGTGACAGTAAAGATACATAAAATACTAGCTAAATGCCTGTAAACACAGCACATCCAAATCTTACTCTTCATGCTTTTAGCCGATGAACGCATTCTTACTCTTCATGCTTTTAGCCGATGAACGCATGTACACATCTGCTAAACTCTTTCTGGAGATGAACAAAGATGGCGCCCTTCTAACGACGAACAATGGTTTTTGGGCATCCCGGAATTCTCCTTGGAATCCTTGCCATTCATTCCGCAGACTCAGTCTCTGATTCACATACAATGATACAATTCAATACACTTTCAAACGTTACATCAAAGAGAAAATGATGGAAAACTAATTGAGAGGTACTATATATGTTTCTATACCTTTCGTTGCATTATAACGATGGCCATCCCTGCAGAGTCCATGAGAACGACTTCGCCCCTGGAATCTGAAGGATAGTTGTCCACCCTAAACACAATGTTCCCTATTGAATCGAACACAGTGAGGCCATTGCAGTTGAAAACAAGAGATTAAGCGTTCTGCCAGCCTGCATGGACATTTGAATGCATATTGACCAAGTGTCTTGCTTTGAGGGTTGTGGCTTTGCCAGGTGTCATCGGAGCGTGGAGTAGCAAGATGACGCTTTCTTGCATGGAGTCGCAGGTAACAAATTTCAAATGGTCAAAAGCAATAATAAAAGTATTAGTTAGGCAACATGCGGTAAAAGCTCATGTATTCTAGTAACTCTCCAACGACAAAGCTAGTTAATACATGGATAAGTATTTGAAACCATAGCTACCAAATTTATATAGACATGTATTTGAAACCATAGTTATCAAATTCAACAATTGTAAGGATGGCCGTCCCTGCAGAGTCCATGAGAACGACTTCGCCTCTGGAATCTGAAGGATAGTTGTCCACCCTAAACACAATGTTCCCTGTTGAATCGAACACAGTGAGGCCATAAGTCATTGCCATTTTGAATTCTGCAAAAAGTATTTCGACATATCAAAATGAATTAACAACCTGCAAAAAAGTTTAAGAGCGACGCATATAATAAAATCTGAAGAAACCGGGCCTATGCTCACCGAAACATCTTGTATGTATTCGAAGAGAAACAAAAACTAAATACAAACATACAGACAGATACAAACTTATAAATTGTTGAACAAGTCTGGGGAAACTCGAGTTTCCGCTTGACAAAATTGATTTGCTATACAACTGATTTGGCTTATTTTTTTTCCATAATAGATTTCAGAAAGCAGAGGCAAAACTGAAGCTCGAAGGTTGCTCTGCGAAGCCCAGTTCTTACTCTTCATGCTTTTAGCCGATGAACGCATTCTTACTCTTCATGCTTTTAGCCGATGAACGCATGTACACATCTGCTAAACTCTTTCTGGAGATGAACAAAGATGGCGCCCTTCTAACGACGAACAATGGTTTTTGGGCATCCCGGAATTCTCCTTGGAATCCTTGCCATTCATTCCGCAGACTCAGTCTCTGATTCACATACAATGATACAATTCAATACACTTTCAAACGTTACATCAAAGAGAAAACGATGGAAAACTAATTGAGAGGTACTATATATGTTTCTATACCTTTCGTTGCATTGTAACGATGGCCGTCCCTGCAGAGTCCATGAGAACGACTTCGCCCCACTGCTCCAAATTCACTTGCAGACCACAGGTTCAATGCATGTTGTTCACAAAAGACTTCCAACTATGCTTCGCGAACAGGCGTCCAGACGGAGGAAGCAGCAACCGCCACGTTTCGCTCATGCTTTAAGTTTCGCTCATGCTTTTACGGGCAGATAAGCTGCGGGCTGCGGCAGGGACTAGCTGCCCCGCAGCCCTTCTTGTTTATATTAAAAACCTTCATGCTAGAAGAATGCCACTCTCCATTGTCTAGTCTAAACTTTGAAGCATGTTTCCACTCCACAGTCTCAACTTTGAACGCTATGTATTTCTAAAGTTATGAATTTTCATTATAGGTTTAAGTGCTCCTAGATTATTATCTTTCATGTGGGGAGGGTTGTGCCTCTCGAAGCAAGTTTGTTGGATGTCCTTAGAAACTCTAGGTAACAATTATTTCCTAATTCCTATACTTCTCTTGAAATATCTTTCCTTCCATGTTTATTCGAATAGTGGGAGTTGAGTTTTGATTTTCAATGGAAATTAAAATTATTTTAAAGTATTTAAAAAATGATGTATGAATGGAAATCAACTCCAAATTTCTTTGATACAATCTTTATCATTTTTATTTTTCTTGCCTGGCCGGATGTTAAAAGGTTTAAAGTACGCACTCATATACGTTGTCTTTTGATCTTTAAGGTTTATTATTGAGAGTGGCCCCATCCAAACGAGAGTGTTGAAATTTAGGATACTTCAACATGTGGCACTTCATACATTTCTCAATATTTGAGTGGCTATTGTGTTATAAATAAGCTTCAAACCAACATATCTTTTATTGTTACTTTCTTTGTAGCTCGTTCAAATTACCACTTATGTTTGTTGTTCAACTCATGAATAAACAACTCATGAATTAAGTTTTGTGAATTGGAACTTTGATATAATTATTTCTAGCTTTCTTTAGGAAATTAAACAACTACTCAAGAATACAACATAAACATTGCAAAGCTTTATATATTAATGTAGTGTACCTTCACTTGTTTTGCAAAGCTTGGTATATTAATGTAGTGTAACTTCACTTGTTTTATAAATTTCTTATCAAATAGTTTTTTTTGTTTTTGTTTTTGTTTTTGTTTTTGTTTTTTTTTGTTTTTTTGTTTTTTTGTTTTTTTGTTTTTTTGTTTTTTTGTTTTTTA